>JAQQZZ010159138.1:0-12139 GCA_030265115.1 Mopalia vespertina | reverse complement strand
CGCCTCTTACGATCGACCGAGGAAGCCGAGGGAATATTCTGCAGGGCCATGGCCCACCCGCTCCCTCACGGGGCGGATCCTTAATGAAAGTGCCACTAAATGTAATACACAGCAAACAAACCAGGCTTCACGTTGCAATAGTGGGCTTCAAACAAAGAAAGTGTCACTAAATGTAACACACAGCAAACAAACCAGGCTTCACGTTGCAATAGTGGGCTTCAAACAAAGCCACCACATGGACCTCTAGCTCAACTTGATCTTTTCTTTATCACAACTGGTTGGTTTTGAAACTCACAAATATTCAACTATACAAAATACCAAGTTGACAGTTACTCGATAAAAGAAGCCTTCAGTATTAGATTTATTTATATATATGCTCAATGTTAAACGTCACTGCTGGTAACTTTACATTTATTTTCAGTGTTTGACTAACATCTAAGTTTGTTTGTTTGATTGGAGTTTAAAGTTGTAATTAACATTATTTCACTTATATGATGGCATGCCAGGCGTGGAGGAAATCACCCTTTGCAACAAATACAGGACAATCAGAGGATGTTTTACAAGGACATGACAAACAGATCAGCTTCACGTTGTCCTTCAGCTCAGAGAGCACCTGGGCAACAGGAAGCTCTCTCCCAACTGCCTGAGGAGAGCACTCCATGATATCTGAAATCACTCAGAAACTTTTGTTTACATCCAGGTGGAAAGGTGACTGAACTCGTGACGGGTAAAGTGATGGGGCCTCAGCACTATAAACTGAACCATCTCGTCACCATCAAATGTAGATGATTTAGTGAATACTATATAAATAATTCTCTGATGAAAACCACACCAAACTCTAACAGTGTTACAATAACGACTGTGAGAATAATTAGAGAAGGACGTTATCACTTTTACTAAGTTAAAAACATATAATCTGTGGAGTAGTTGTTTTGGTTAATAATTAAATCAGTTTAACATTAATTTTATTAATAAACATCAAGTCACGAAAGTTCTGAAAAATTCTGTCCACAAGCTGTCGTTTATAAAATTGTATCAATCTGTTGACAACATACACTTGATAAAAAGGGAAGCCAATATAGTAGTAATAAGTAATTAGGATATAGCTTTAAACTTGGAAAGTAGTCATTTAAATCAAATATGGAGCTACTCAAAGAAAAACTAAATAGTGAAAACTTGCATTTAAAAAGAAAAACAAAAAAAACTCCAGATCACCTTCTAAAAAAATTTAGTGTTTAAAAGTTGATGGTTGAGAAATGTAATAAAATGTAGACCAGTGAGGAGAATCAAAGAGTGCCTGATTAAAAAGATACACTATATATTAAAATGTGAACAAAGATATAATCTAAAAGACATCACACGCACAAAAACATGTCTACTAATATTAGTTTACCTTAAAAACCGGTCTACTAATATATATACCTTAAATTTCATGTCAAAACGTTTTGTTTTTTTTCAGAAATAGTGTTTGAGCGGCCACATTTTCTTGATGTATCCCCCTAGTCCTCAATCTGCCACTTCCCTGCCAACATCTGTGTTTTAAGATGGCCTAATGATGGTGTGGGGTCAACATGTTTTCAAACAATGATGCAGTCCCACCTGTTAAATTAACTAATTAACGGCTATGCTTAAGCGAATGCCAGTGAAATACAGATGCTTGTCTTTGAAAATTTGCAATAAAAATAATATGTTTAGGTCTAAAAGCAGTTGGGTTTCCCTTTATCTTCTTGTCATATTGCTAATTAATCAAAATGATGCAGTTTGAAATCTTTGTTAACAGATGAACATGCTGGTATAGCATAAATGTGTAAGCACATTAACAGACACATAATTATTGATCCTCATACTCAACACAATAAAACAGTTTGTAATGTTACTACATCTGATTTTAAATACCTTCACAAAAGTTAGCTAATCTATAGCTACAGTAACACAACCATAAAATGTGAAGTTTTTTAGTCTATCTGAAATATAATGTTCCTTCTTTCATAAGTTGAGACGGTGTAAGAAGGGTTAGAATATACCCTTATCCAGAGGGGAAGATCTAAATATCTCTTGTAACCTCTGTAGGATAAAATGAGAAATTTCTCCTAACACAACATACAACATCAATTTCTCTCAATATCCTACTTAAGGCCAATACATTATATATCAGGGGGCACCTGTCACTATTTAGATCTGCACTTCAACAGACAGGGTTTCCAAAAGCCTTTCCTCCAAAAATACAGTGTTGATTCGTCAGATCAGTTTCCTTTCACTGACATGATTTTGTGACAATAAAGTGAGAAAAATGAACTCAACCCCCTGAATTATTGACAAACACCAAAAGTCATGGTGTATACAACAGGGTCAACATGTTTGACTGATTGGAGTCATCTGATTGCACACTCTTCCATAGGCTCTTTGAAAGCACCACAACAACTAGCCCTGAGATAACGGGATAATAAATACACTACTGTGTAACACCACAACAGTTAGTCCTTAGATGATAGGATAATAAAAACACTACCATGTAATACCACAACAGCTAGCCCTGAGATAACAGGATAATAAATACACTACCATATAACACCACAACAGCTAGCCCTGAGATGACAGGATAATAAAAATACTACTGTGTAACACTACAACCGCTAGCCCTGAGATAACAAGATAATAAAAACACTACCATGTAATACCATAACAGCTAGCCCTGAGATAACAAGATAATAAATACACAACCATGAAACAGTACAACAGCTAGCCCTGAGAGGACACCGGGATAAAAAATACACTACTGTGTAACACCACAACAGCTAGAGATGACAGGATAATAATTACACTATCGGCAAATAATTACACTACTGTATAGCTTTAAAGCCATTGTCAATAGCTGTTGGGCTAAACCCGAGTATATACCATAACCTGTTATCTCAGGGCTACACACCTTCACAGGGTCCATACTACTGTCAGCAATCTGAACCAACAGGGAGTTTCCATCAAATCCCTTAGGAATCCCACAATAAATTAAAGCATCAGCATGTAAGATTAACACGTTAATGTTATAACTGATTACATCTAAACAACATCAGATAACAATATCAATAAAGCGTGCCAACATTTAGAAATTTCTAACTCAAATTGTTCAATACCATTCCATTGAGGTTAATCTTGAGGAAGTGATTATTGTGAGAAGTAGATAAACAAAGAACAAACAACATGGACCATGTACAAATTAACTAAACATTTCCATACCTTTGGTGTCTGTGTTAATAGCAAAGAAAGGAGAATAGTTGAGGTTAGAAACAAACTAAACAAGCAATGCTGTATTTAAACCATTTCATTCCAGATACCATTTCTCAGTGACATGTAGTACAATATTGTAAATAAATACAAAAACTCCTTTTTATTGAAATGCAGTTATAAATATATACAAACACTCAATATACTTGAAATACATATAACATGTTAAATCGATAATGCATATGTCTATTTTCATGCACGTGTTACGCATGGCCCGTAACAATAACTGGTTAGGTGCATGTTGTATACAGAATTTAATCATTATTAATTAATTTAAACATATTTTTTTTATTCAAACCTTTTATCTGTGAAAGAGAGTTATGGTGCATTCTCACGATACGATTTGTAGTTATGGTTTCAGAGGATTTCCCTTAATTACAGGGTTTTTTATTGGTGGATTGTTTCTTACTATTTTAGACCAATCACAATGTAACAAAAAAGAGGAATTCCCTTCAGTGGTAACTACACATGATACCGTGACAATGGACTGTTAAGAGTGTATTTTTGTAATGATATGCACCTTGTACTATCAGTATCTCCGTGCTGTTCTCCTCGAGGATAGAAGGGTCGTCAGGTTTCAGGTCCTGCATCACCGCTTTACACAAATACTCTCCCGAGTCCGTTAATATCAGGTCCGTTAATCCCATACCTGTCGAGTTCAAAGTGAGGCGTGTCATTAAACCCTCATCAGCAAAGGTTTTCTTCTTATTGCTAGGGTTAAAGCCCACCATGAAAACGCCATTCTTGTACCACATCACTCCCACAATGTTATCCCGATTAAGTATGACACGGCATGGTAAAAAGGTACTCCCCCCAGCATCAGCAACTATAGGTTCAGCCACTGAAAATAGAAGAGAAATTCAGTTGAGTGGCTTGTAAAAGTTTGAAATGATAACAGACCCAGATTTCATATGGATGACATCTTCTTTTAAAAAAAAGTGACATATATATCGCAATGATCCATATAATGAGATTAAAACATTCTCACTTATAAACCGATGATTCCTAAAATGGCAGGCCTGTGCTGTAATCTTTTCCAGAAGAACCTTAAAATTGGTCCTCTAACATTTTGTGAGATAACCTAACATTTGCCTTTGCCGCAGCGCTGCTTTGTTGATTTTTTATCTACATCAATGTGCATTAATGAAAAATAAAGGAAAATTGCTTTATAATACAAACTTCATTGATTGGATTGACAATATTTGTAAAAATCAGCAGCAAAATGCAAATTTAGACTAATGCTGCAAACAATTTTAGAAACCTATAAATTGGTCCTTCTTAAATAAGTTAGCAACTTAGCCTAACCATGGGAAGACCCGGCTTGGTCCATTCTCCCCAATAGCCAAGGGCTTAGGCAGACACCCGTCCAAATGGACTTACTGAAATGAACAATTGCCTCATTTGGACACCTTGTTTTAAGAAACTTTAACATGCAGGAGATAGGAAAACTGTCAAAGTTGGACACCTAGTTATTTGAAATGTGAAGCAAAATGACCATTTTGGACACCATACTTTTGATTTCTGGCTAAGCCCCTGCCAACAGAACAAGCCTGAATGGACTAGCTTAAAACATTGTCACTTATAAACAGATGATCCATGAAATGAGGTTAAAACATTGTCACTAGACTCACTTATAAACAGATGATCCATGAAATGAGGTTAAAACATTGTCACTTATAACAGATGATCCATGAAATGAGGTTAAAACATTGTCACTTATAAACAGATGATCCATGAAATGAGGTAAAACTTTGTCACTAGACTCACTTATAAACAGATGATATATGAAATGAGGTTAAAACATTGTCACTAATAAACAGATGATCCCTAAAATCACATTAAAACATTGATGATAATATAATGAGTTACAGGTCACAATTCTTTTAGTTTATTAGCATACCATTGCTACAGGTTGTCCACCAACACTTAAAGGGAAAGATACCTATTTTTCGACCTAATCTTATTTATTGCATATTTTCAAAGACAAACATCTGTATAACAGAAATATTTTTTTTTTTAAAAACTGAGTGTTAATGAGCAATAAGAAGCCAGTACCAAATGTATCCGTTAACATGTTAACCTACTTTCTGTTACTGTATGAAAAGTCTGCAGTGATTAGACAGCTCGTCTGTCAAATGCCTCTAATACTGCTGCAAATGGTACCCAATTAGGATGCCTGACATTTCAACCTTGACACAGGGGTGTATAATTTACATGAGCAGAAAAGTCAGTTAGTACATGTTTGTGAGGGAAATATCAGTTAAACCCCCTGACTGCCACAGTTGTTCACAGATGTTGTTATGTGAGGAGAATATCCCGTGGAACTGAAATCAGCTATCCAGCATGAGATACAGCATTACAGGAATCCCTGAACTCTTGAGGATAAATGTATTTGGTGTTCAGAAAAAAGGGGCTGTGTTTAATCAACTACCCCATGCTGCCTGAAGCTAACAATTATTCTCCCCCACTGGTCATTATTACTTTACTCCCTCAGCTCTACCCAGCTCATTTCACACTTTGATTATGCTTCCATTGCATGGCATTTGCCCTTTGAGAAGAGCTGTGCTTCACATGGCATAATGAAAGACTTGTCTACATCTATACAGTGGAACATTAATACTGACAACACATGCCTGTGGTTAAATGAACAGCAGCATTAAAGTGGTTAGCAAGTAAACAGGGACTTTCTTCAATAAATGTTATTTAAAGAACTTGCTTTAATCGTTAATTAAATGAATGTGATTGGTAAAAAACCTGACATAATGTTAAAAGTCACAATTGTTAAATTCGTACTCACAACTGCCATTTCAGGGACCTGTTTCACAAAGTGATCTTAGTTTCCATTGAATGAAATATCGTACACTGATTATAATGTAAATACCATTCACTGATTAGAGTGTAAATACCATTAACTGATTATAATGTAAAGACCATACACTGATTAGAATGTAAAGACCATACACTGATTAGAATGTAAATACTATACACTGATTAGAATGTAAATACCACACATTGATTAGAATGTAAAGACCATACACTGATTAGAATGTAAATACCATACACTGATTCGAATGAAAGACCATACACTGATTAGAATGAAAGACCATACACTGATTAGAATGTAAATACCATATACTGATTAGAATGTAAATACCACACACTGATTAGAATGTAAATACCATACACTGATTAGAATGTAAAGACCATACAATTATTAGAATGAAAGACCATACACTGATTAGAATGTAAATACTATACAATGATTAGAATGTAAATACCATACACTGATTAGAATGTAAATACCATATACTGATTAGAATGTAAATACCATACACTGATTAGAATGAAAGACCATATACTGATTAGAATGTAAATACCATACACTGATTAGAATGTAATACCATACACTGATTAGAATGTAAATACCATACACTGATTAGAATGTAAAGACCATACACTGATAAGAATGTAAAGACCATACACTGATGAGAATGTAAATACCATACACTGGTTAGGATGTAAATACCATACACTGATTAGAATGCAAATACCATACACTGATTAGAATGTAAATACCATTCACTGATTAGAATGTAAATACCATACACTGATTAGAATGTAAATACCATGCACCGATTACAACCAGTGCTGAAGACATGGGAGTTACATTTAACATAAGGGCTTAAACCTCAGATTGCATTATAAAACCGGTCCCTAAACACAAGTATTTATGTCATGTTAATATGGGCATTGCTTATAACAGCAGGGGTGGAATGTCTTTGGGATCCACACCTGAATCCAGTACATACAGGTAGACCTACCTATCAAAACAGGATAGGTTTACAACCCAAACATTAAAACCAGAATCCAAATGGACAGGCCTAGTTCATGTTAATGATTTCAATTGATGGATTAATGGACTACTTAAGAGGCGCTCTATGCTTCATAGGGGTTAAAATCTGAATATAGTTAAGTTTATTTTTAATAAGTTTGCAACATGATCATATATATAGGTATGGGGATGAGGTGAACACCAGTGTCTAGTTAACATGCCTACCCTCAGCCCACAGACTACAAGGGCACAGAAACTGCTCCAAAAAATCGGTCCTCAATGATTTGATCAGAACTGTAAACAATTTTGAGTTACAGTAATAACATTTTATCTTTTTTTTTTCAGTAATAAGTAGGGTTGTAACAGTACACCGATGCATCAACGTATTGTGATATCTTTGGTGCTGATACGATATTATATAGCCCTGTATCGCGATACCACAGAATTGTGTATTGAATGGCACTGCTGGTCAGAGACTTAGAGAAGTCGATTTCAGGTGGAGGCAAGCAATGTTTTTATTCTTTAATAACTTTTTAACTGAACAACCAAACAAACCAACCAGTCAGTTTTAAATTGCCAATAATAACTGGGGAATCTTTATACTTGCAAAGCCTGAATCAAAAATCTACAGTATAGTGATAGGTATCCTCAGGCCAATATTGAGATATGTAGTGAAATGTGGCAGGTGTGTATCGTTTCATCACCAGTAATAAGGATATGTGTTTTTTTTAAGGTTCTTCTGTTTTTCTCTCAGGTTATAGTATGCTGTTGATAATTGAACAAAAATATTAAGAGTACAATACTTTGTGGAAATTGACTTTTGAGTTGAATGGCATGAAGCAGGTCTAAAGTCAACTGCTCAATGCACACACTACAGCTACTGCCAATATTGCCTTAACTAATCAAACAGAGATATTGACTGGATTCATTTACTGATATCAGAATTGACTTCCTGCACATCTTAACTCAAACAGCAATACCCACTCATCATGTTAACTTTTCAAAACGAACCAGGTCTGTCTGTACACAGGACACTGAGCCATCGAATACCATCTTTTTTATCTTAACAATGATTTAAAAATTTATATTGAAACAGAGAACCTAGCTGATATGGTGTACAGGGCGCTATTTACATTGATTGATTGATTTATTAATTGGTGTTTTACGCCGTGCTTTATAATTGTATTTCACTTATATGACAGAGGTGTACTGAACTGTATTCCAACAATAATTGACACTAGTACAACCAAGATATGAAGCATTTCCATAAATCTGGTAAGTGTTGAAATGTTAAAAAATGTGAGTGCTAAGTTATGACAGTATTGTTACTCTTCAAACAAACAACCAGAGGGTGTGCTATTTTGAATTTGACTGGCTGAACAGTTTGCAGATACAATCTTTTCTTTTTAACTGTTTGTAGTTAGGAAGCTTGATTGGCCAGCTCTACAATTTTCATTACATTGTACACAAAACAAACTGGTTTTAAAATACCCTGAAAAGAATAATATTTGCTTTACTAGGGGTACCCGGGAATTATTGAATAACATGTTCATTGACTTGCCATTTTAAAATGTTTTTTTGATTTGCTCAAATTTCCGCCTATTATCAGTAATTTTCCCAGCAATGATATTCCCATATTCCCTAATTTTTCCCGCCATGCAGATGCCTTAGTTGTAATCCAGACCATGTTATGTAGTGATATTAAGCTGGTAGCCATGAAAATTACATCTGCATAAACAAAACTAACAGGACTAGGTAATGAGGTCATACAGCTGCGGAGTAATGCTGTTTTATTCATATAAAAAAAACGCTTGACCTATTGGCTTGTGACACCTGGCCAGAGCCTGTAATGACCATACTGACATGGTCTGACTGAAGTGAGTGATGAACCCCCAAAACTAACAGCTAATGACTGATGCTGAAGATCTAACTCTGGGTAGAACTACTAAGGAGATCACACTTACGTTAGTTTTTAGCAAAAGGTTTAATTAAGTTGACAAATTTAAACACCATAAACAAACACATGTACTTGATTTACAGCAGTTTAAGGGAATCCTAAATTTTACTTAAATAAGAAGACTGAGTTAAAATATTTAGTATATATTATAGGTCTACAAGTAAATTCCTGTTATTAGAACTTCTTAATGACATCAGTATTATGATCCGTCAGTTATTAGCCAGAGTAACACAGCCATGAAAGGGGACAAATTTTTCGTTAACCTTAACAGAGTGAACAAGTTGAAACTAGACATACAAATATGCAAGGGCGGCCATATTGTTTTGTGAAATACAACCACATAACTGGTATTTAACATATGAAAGTTAATAACTGAAATATTGTTTTCGCCATGTTTGTTATCATGTTTGCAATGTGAATCTTGTCCTTTACACAAGAGCCATGTTGTTTGTGGAATTTGGTGAAATGCAATCTCATCTGCAGTCTACACAGGAGGAAGCTATATTTCAAGTTTGGAGTTAACTGATGCATTTATTGTCAAACCAACTTGTTCACAAACATTGGTGATGGACAGTACCATTTCTAAGCCCCCTCACTCTATTGTAGTGGGGAACAATTCAACCCCAATCCTAACAAGTAACAATTGTAATTTGCAGCCAGCTCCTAATAAAAGTTCTGAAGATATCCTCTTGGCAATTCAACATTACACATATAGTAAATACATAGATGTGACATCCAAGTTGTTTGTTTGTTGGTGTTTAACGTCATCCTCATTGTACTTATACGATGATAGATTGTCCATTTCTCAAACAGTCTTTCTTACATGTACATATGGTGGAAAACAGGGAGGAAAAATGATAAAAACCAGCCCTGAGCTTGCCTTGGACCTCTATAAATGTATCTCCCTCATACGACAGAGGACTCAATTCCTGATCTGTAAAAGGCACTTCTCAAACTAACAGATAAAATAAAAAATTTCCAAAAGGTTTCAAGCATTTCAAACGAGTCCAAAACACTCACCTGTGTTAGATGATATTAAGATGAAAGCTAAAATGATACAGAGAGACTGACAGCTGATCACACCCATATCCATGGAAACCTCAGGTAAAATGAAAGTAACGACAGTCCAGGTGTGTGCTATAGAGACCAGTGTAGTTCAGTTAGGTTCTCAAACCATAACACTGTTCTGAAGATTGATACTGAATCACATGATCAAATTCTTGAAGATACCAACACTGAAAATAAAATAATACTCTTTTAAAGACAAAACCTTATGAAATTGTAAAATTTAACATTATGCCAATACTGTATATTTGTGAATGGAACATCATGATTTGCAGGCCCAGCACATTTAATGTTCAAGTATAGTGAGAGCAAGTTGAGCTTCAATTGTCGAGGGCTGACAAATCATGATGTTCCTTTCTGTGCGCATATCTTTAACGGAGAGCAAAATGATTGTCATGTCCCGTGCTCAAGTTAACAACATTACTATTGTTACTCAAAATCATGCAACATCAAGTTTTGTTTTATACCACATGAGGTGGTTTCTACCAATCAGAGAAAAACAATTTGACATGAAGTATAACAAAATAATTTATTTTAAAAAAATGAAACAATTTCACAAATATTACGTATTGCTTAGAATGCTTAGAATCACTTCAGTCCCATACACTTGTTACATGTACAATAACATGCATATAAACGTAGTGATCAGCTTGCCCAGCAGAGATTACAACACAACCCAGGGGCCTGATGTGTTGTTAACTTTTAGATTCTTGATTTAAAGGTGTTATTCCATGTGAAGACCTATCTCTGTAATCCAGGATTAGTTACAAACCATAGTTAAAGCAGCCAGGCCCATGATTTAGTGTTACAAATGTTTAGTACATACCAGGATTCAAACGTTACCAAATGATCGACAGCCACTCTCCAGAGAAAGCTAGTTCAAGCTATCCCCACCTCCCCAGGACTCAAATGCTACCAAACGACTCTCCAGAGGAAGCTAGTTCAAGCACAATAAAAAAGTTCCAGCGGAAGCCTGAATAATTACGCTCACTAATCAAGCCATTAGTTTACACCTCTTTGTTCAGAGTTAGTTATAAGTCACACATGTAACTGTCCTTTTGCTCTTATTTTCACCAAAAAAAAACATGCAAGAGTTACCCAGTTACCATAACCCTGTAACGATCAATGTACAAGTATGAGGAGTGACATGTATTGTGCAATCTACAGGAAAACACAAATCGGTCATCTCTTGAATTTGAAAGCATGCCAATTTGTCAGTTTGTCTAACTAATTTAAAACTCTAAATCCTTGAGTAAGAGGCTGAATTCCTATTCAACAAACTACTTATTGTAATACTAAAATAATTTTTTATGCCCACACTAATGTAATTCTAACTTACTAATATTATGTTACAGAAACAACTACACATAAGTTTAATGCTGCCAATTATTCAAACAACCCTTGACAGGTTTTAAGAACACAAGCAGAAAATATACAATCATAATTGAAACATCCTGTATAGAATTGAGTGTTTTGAAAATTTGCCAAATTAAAAGCTACAGTACGTGCTGAAGTTTTTACCTAAATTTCATCTCATATTATCAGAATCATTGAATAAATGACAATTATGTTTTAAATGTTGATAAAACCTGAATGATTTTTTAAAAGTCCTGCATTCTTACATTTAGGTCTGGTTATGTCAGAATTTTTTAACTCAGAAATCATGCAACTATAAGCTTACAACCTTAATCTGAGTGAAATTCCATGATTTGGGGAGAAATTGAGAAAATAATGTATGGGCCTTATCGCTTTATGTATATGATTTGAAGAGAAATGTGTGATCTTACATTTTGTGTTTGTGAGAAATTTGACATTTTATCCAGGAGTGCCACCAAGGGCTTAGAAAAGACACTCGTCCACCCATCCAAATGGACACCCTGAAGTGAACAATTGCCTCATTTGGACACCCTGTTTTAGGGAACTTTAACATGCAGGAGATAGGAAAACTGTCAATATTGGACACCCAGTTCTTTGAAAGTGAAACATACTTTTGATTTCTGGCT
>JAQQZZ010159127.1:0-12140 GCA_030265115.1 Mopalia vespertina | reverse complement strand
AATCATATGTTGATCAGTTCCCATGTAATATATTACTGTGTTTTGTGAATCAATAAATAAATATATCAAAGATCGGCAAGCTGTTTAAACAAACAAACGTATTTATTATATGCTGTATTTGTTTCAGTGTGTGTTGGTTCCGGAGGATACTGGTCATTGGTTGAAAGAGTTGACGTCTCGACATCAAATGGCGTCATGCACTTCATAGATGGCGTACTTGGAATCACGTCTGGAGCAGCACTGTGCCAGACACTGGGTCCGTTTGATAGCCGTCATCAGCAGTTATGGAAAATGATGTTCTGAATTGTGTTTTCAGTGTAAAGATAACGCTTATTATCTCATTAGAGCTGACTTGATAACTGACTTGGTGAACTATTCATTCAACTTCGCTTCTCTTCAATAAGTATTCACAAGAATCATTCCATGATAATTTGTTGTCTCTTAATGAAACGAAATGTTGTTTCGATGGGAATTATTGTGAATATTTATTCAGTAATAGTCAATGCTATAGATACACAAATGATATGGCACGGGACGTCCACCATACGTTTGTTACCAGTCAGTTTCTGAATTTGCTCTTACTTGATACGAAAAGCTGTCCACACACTTTGAGCACCATTATTCTAAACTACTGATTACAGAGCATATATAAAGGCTTAGTGTTAATCTTTATCTTTTCCTTTAAGGTTTGAATATTAAAATGCGTTGAAATAATTTATTATAGTGCCATTACACGTAATCAGTATGCGAAACAAAACCATGCGCCATGTATATTAAACACGTATATTTGATATTTTGTTTTTCACAATTTTATGAAAATGGTTATTACCGTCTCTCTTGGGGGTATATGTAACTTGTCCATAACAACTCGAGATTTAGATTTAATGATTAACTTTTGTCTGACAGTTTTTTATTGAAAACAACGAACTGCTAGGTTGAGTGTTCGAACAACCGGTCGACCGATCAATCAATACAGCAATCATAGTGCAGAATATGTTTTTGACGTGTTGGACAAACCTATCCCAATCTGATGACACCACGCCATGCTTACCACGTGTCATTGACGGGCTACTGTAAAAATGTATGTGTTAAGCGCAAGTTCATTTTATTTTCAAATCTTTAAGAACATTTTTAAAACATAAATCTATAAAATATTTTACCCGTTCACAGATCCAGTGGTTTTGACTAACGATACTGCAGAAAATTCACAAGGTGAGTTCTTACATAATCGTATGTTGCTCTGGGTTAGGTTTAGGGTTAAGTTAGGTTTATGGTAAGGTTTAGTGTCACGTTCAGGATAAGGTTAGGTATCAACCTTAACCAAGAACTACAATTTCGCGTTTTGTCTCAAACAAGAATGCTAACTGCGCACAAAGCCTTAATACTACACCACGAGGCTTTACCATGAAGACTGTCCTCTAGTTCGGTGAGTATTCTGTCCAAAGTATTTAAATGCAATGACTGAACCATGAATGTTGCCTAATTGTTTGGAGTGCAACGTTGATGGATGGATGGATGGATGGATGGATAGATGGATTGACTGATGGAGGGGTGGCTGTATAGATGGGATGGAGGGAGGGACGGAGGGAGGGAGGGAAAGATTTATTTACAGACAGCCATTTAAGCGAATGCGGGCTTAGATATCCCATAATCAACTACAGTCTGTAACGCTCATATGATCTCACTGATTATCTTTATAGTACGAACTTCTGGTCATGTCTTGCGAACACCCCTTAATCGTTGGATGTAACAAAATGATGCATATATATTGTTAGCAGTCAAACCCCATTGGAGGAATGGGTGTTCATTGTCCCGTTGTCAATTCTGTGTTGAAAATGGTCTGGCCAAATCTCGTCTACTAAGATAAATTTGACATGTGTAACCGAAATAGCTCGAATTGCTGTCTGGTCATTGTGTGAAAGCGTCAACCAGCAAAACCAATTGGATCAAAATAACTTTATAAACGCAATATCATTAATGTTAAATAAACAACCCAGGATACAAAAACGTAGAATGTGCAAAAAACTCAATTTTGAACATTACACTCAAAAGGTTAAACATCAAACCTAACACGATAAAGAGAAAATGCAATATGTAACAGAAACATTCTACATAGGAACGTTACTCAGGAAACGTGTTTCCGTAGCCACATGGATAGGTCGGTTAATTCCCTAAAAGTGCAAATGCTTCCAAAAATGGCGAGACCATCTACTCAGCCTTTGTCATAGCTTCCCGATGCAATAATTAATCTGGTGCGCTCTGAATACCCTACTTCAGCCTCGGTAGAGTTGTGGCCTTTGGAATGAAATATTGATTGTAGATACGGTAGCTTGCGTTAATCCTTGCAATCAGCAGCCTTGTATTTAGTACAGGCCTACTAGTGAAAATATTACCCATCGACTGACCGACCGACTGATTGATCGGTCGATCGGTCGGTCGGTCGGTCGATAGATCGAGCAATCGAGCAATCGATTTATTTATAGATTGAACGATTAGTGGTTTCGGTGATTTCCGACAATTTAAAGTCATTAGGGAAACAGGTTTTCTGACTTTTCTTGCGTGAAATGATAGATTGTTCATTTATGGCTTATCGTTGTAAGGTAATTGTATCAGGATTTTCGTTTCACATTCGTCGCTGTTCGTTTTCGGTTCAACTGTAGGTCGTTTACATAACATCTTACATTTATCGTTATAGGTTTATCTTTTAATGTTTTGTTTTAATGTTTTAAATTGTTTTTATCGCTGTACATCTTGCTTATCTTATGTTTTACAACAAAGGTTAACAAAGATGTTTAGGCAGTCCATTGTTTGGCATTTTTGCCAATGATCAAGCAACGATGCCAGTTATTTCGGATAGTAATGCGAAAAATGTATTGGCAGACATTGTGACATGATTGGATGCACATACAAAGCAACCGAAAAAACCGCCATGTTAAACACAGCAAAAATTCCCACGCAAGATCATGTAAAAAGACAAATTGGTGCAGTTGTTATTGTTATTTGGTATATTGATGTATATTGATAATTTGGGGTTTCGCAAAAATCGCTCTCATCCATTTATTGTGTTCAGTGCTTATAAGCCAAGTGATCTCATTTAATGAAAGATGTTTCTTTACACACCGAGTGATATCTTCTATTTAAATAATGAATGTTCTGATCCCGAATGAATATGTTTGATATTCATAAAAAAATATCAAAGTTATTCAATGCATATGTTTGGGTTTACAGAAAACTGACCTCGTCCAGTGATTATTTAGTATATGTATGAAGGTTGATCTAATACAATGAACATGTTAGGTTTGTGCATCAAACTTATCCTATACACTAAATTCAATTTGGGTTTAAATAACAACTGATCTTATCTAGTATATTGTGTATTGTTCTGTTCTGCACAGGTCATAGACATGTGAGTGATGACTGGAAAGGTAAGGCAATATTTGTTCTCAAATAATGTGAATCGTTCATCAGATCTTCAACTACACATGCTAACGCTACATAACCACACTTATTATATGACTGCACCGACATATCATATGCCCCGATCACTCATTGGCCTAAATTCATCACGTGGTCACACAGTAGATTGACTTGTGGTTGCAGGCAGAAACATGATAACCTTGTAAGAAAAACTTAGCTTCTGGTTCGATTAGTTAAGTTTCTATCGTGTGATAATCGTAGTTTGTTTTACCATCTATATTTATAGTGAAAACTATCAGCCAATAATCCTCTGGCCAAGGAAACTCCCCCACCCCATATTCAGAGACAGGTAATCACGCTCTTACCCCAATCTTCAAACTGGTGCAAAACTCCACCACAACTGACGCAATATATACTGTAAAAACTTGTTTGTTTTGATTGGGGTGTATTGTCGTACGGTACTTTTTCACTCACATGACGTTGTGACCGCATAATGGGTGAAGCAAAGCATCATGGACTCAACTGGCAACAAACAAAAACAATGCATGCTAATCACATGACAGAATACAACGACATCACAAAACAGATCGGCTTCCTGTCGAACCTTAACTATAAGAAAACAAAAAAATATGTGTACAACTATAGCGTTACCGTGCACAATAAAATCATTGTTTGCGTCATTTTCGCTTAATCCATTCATAGATCATGTGGTTACAGTTTTGATAATTCATAGTATTTGTTGAAACAATGGGGTTGTTCGGATAAAGTTTGTCTTCTTTTTACGATTTTAACAATAATTTTCAAATCAATTGTATCGGCTAAGCGGTCTCTGCAACCCTCTGCGTCACATTTGTGTTGTGAAAGGGAGAAATACGCTTTATCTAAGCATTTTGTTTTTCAAATCCCCTAAACACAATAATATATGTTGTTTTAACAGTCCCGGTTGGCATTACTGTCGGATTGTTCTTGTTCTTGCTGTTGATAACGATCACCATCCTTGTGAAACTACATTTGGCGCAGTAAGTATATTTGATAGTTTAATATCAATTAAAGTTGCCTTTATCAAAATAAATACATAGCTTGTTTGTGTCACAGCAAAAGCCGGTTGACTGCACAGGAATTATATTTCGCTTGAAACAAACGTCAACAAATTTCCGCCAGAAAATGTATTGATACAAGTGTCCGGTTACGCTACTCTAAGTACCATCAGTTCTAAAGCTATTCAAAACTTAGGTTTCGTAATGTGTGTCAATTTACCGCTCACAGCATATAGTCCATTGGTCGCCTCGAGTATTTGAGTGTAGTTTGGCTATAGGGATAATAGTTATATTGAGAAAGATAAGCTCGAAGTTTTTTCTATTGGCAAATATTTGAAATTCCGTTTTCCACTAAGCTCATTTACCTTAGCTTCCCCAAGAAAATTGGTACTAACTGAGATTTTGCTTACTATGTGGCCAATATATATATATTTTAAAGTATTTGACACCAAAATTATCCCGATATTTACATATGGGTCTGAGATAAGCGGTTTGCCACCCTCTGATAAGATCGAACGTGTACAAAACTTAACCTTCAAGAATTGGTTAAGAACTGGTTCAAAAACTCCAAATGTGATGGCTGTAAGTGAATGTGACAGTCAATATTTTGTTCCATAACGATTAAAGCTATAATATACTGGCTAAATTAATAGCTATATCAGAAGACTGTTATCCACATAAAGCACATATATGTTGCTAAATATGGATAGAACTGGAAAATATTCGTGGGAAGTAACATCAGAGTACTATTAACTAAACTAGGATTTGGTTATGCCGGTTCCACCAACGGGTAAGCAACCATCATATATTTATCTCACTCTTGCAACAACGCCTAGTTGTTATCTGCAAACAATGGATTGCGAGCCGTACATACACAATTTAATACGAATAAATTACAGAATTGCTTTGTTTAAAGTACGTGTCGGCACTGCTGGTCTTATGGTTGACACTGGAATATTTGTAGGTGATCTTACACAGCAACGACGTTGCAAGTTATAAAACAAAACTGCGATCGAGACACAGAATCATTTCGTTCTACTTTGTCCATATTCAAAGTTTATTAGAATGTCTCATCCACGTCAAGTTTTCTTGCAAGCAGATCATTATTTCCGTTTCGTTTATTGATGTCTTCCAGAAAGCACATCACATCTTTAATTTAGCCAAATTCTGTACTTTATCCTTTTTTTTATGAGAGAACAGAATTTAAGTTTGATTAATTGTTCTGTTAATTGCATATTTATTGTAAATTATAATGTACTCTTGTCCTAATGTACTTATAATATGATTTTTTTTATAAATCAGCATGTATCAGGGGCAATGATCTCTCATACTATTCAGAAATAAACGAAAAATGAATAAGAATTGGTTATTGGTTTACCGCTCACAAGATCGTGTCTACTTTTCTACTGGGATATAGGAGGATTTATTCCAGACAGAGCATACAGCACAAAATACGGCATTAATATGGAAGTGATAGAATTTTTTCTGACGTCGTTGTGTACACGACTAGATTCAGCATAGAAGTTGTTTATATAATTTTGAGATTGTTATATATATCGTAAGAATAGAACAAGATTTTCTCAAAAGTGTACAGGTATTAATACATGTAGAATCTGTGCCAATATCAGGTTGTGAATACAGTAAACGTAGTGTCGTCGGGAATTGGTTAGTTGTGACCAATCAAGTCTGAGCTGAATGATCGTTGGGTCTAATGACTAAGAAAAAGTTGTAGTTCTTTGCGTAGTTATGTTTTAAAATATTTGTGTATATATGACCGATTGAAAAGGGTGCTCAGGTGGAACATATAAAACATATGGCTTTTTTATATACAATTATGGCCACTAAATATCGAGCAAAGAAACTTGCCTTGATTGAATCAGAATGTACGAGTACATATATTACAGTATATTGAAACGACGGTAATGACAAAACAATCGGCTCGATGCCATCTTTCCTCCAAGATTGTGAAATTGAATGGAAGATGGCTGATCGTTATACATTACCTACATGTATATTGATTACAAAGCATCCATGATCACTGGTATCAGCGTTAAGTCTGCAAACTCGGAAGTACTAGTCATATGTGTGTATCTTCCAATATGTTGTCTAGAAAATTTTGATCCATTCCTTGATTACCTTGAAAAGCTACGTGTAATCATCGAGGAGCGCTATTTAACACGTTATTGTGACTGGTGACTGGAATTCATATTCAACATCTTTATTTGGCAAAGAGCTGTCTAGTTTTTGTAATGACTGTAATCTGTTCCTATCTGATGTAGTAAGTCTTCCTGCTGACACATTTACCTACATCAGTGAGGCTTACATGTCTAGCAGTTGGTTAGATCACTATGTTGTATCTGAGCACGTAGATAAGGCTATCCAAAGCATCTATGTTCTGTACGATTTTGTTACATCTGATCACTGAAACATTCATATTTCGCCTAACTCGGAAGTTTTACCTTGTCTAGAGAAAGAAAGTACAATTAAAAGTAAAAACTTCATTGATTGAATGGTCTAAATTGTCAGATTAGCAAATATCTAAATATAGAAATAATGTCGACACTTTTGTTTGTAATGGCATGGAGTACACTTGTGTTATGGAAAACTGTAATGCTATCAGTAATTACTGTGTGGAAATTATACAATCATGATATGCTGACAGCAATGTTACTTAATCAACAAATAAGTGTAATAAGGATTTTGTAATACCTGGCTGAAATGACGCAATTAGAGACCCCCACGCGCATGCGTGATGTGTTTTTCTTCTTTGGAGAGAACATGGAAATCCCAGGTCTGGTCCGGTATCAGACTTTATGCGGTCTACAAGGCAAACATTTAAATAAGCCTTCAGGTATTGAAAGAAATCCGAAAAAATAACACCGTGCTGATAGAATGGTCCAATCACTAACTTATTTTTCCAGTAAAAAGTTTTGGAAACATATAAGAGATTCCAATGCTAGGTCCATGTCTCGTCCAGCCACAATTGATAACGCTGTAGGTATCGCCACCATTTCGTCGTTTTGATCGAAGTGACAAATTCAAAAAGATATTGATAGATGTTAAATCATGTCGTAACAGACAATTTGTCCTCAGCTCTTTTCGTGACGATTGTGTAAATTATGCCCCACACTCCTCTTTTTTATCTGGGGAAATTATTTTTGATATTATTTCTGAGTTAAAATGAAATAAATCCCCTGGTTTTGACATCTCTGCAGAGCATCTGGAATATGATCCTATTAGTTTAAGCAGTCCTCTCTTGTTATGTATACAGGCAATGAGTTGTCACGGTTATCTACCGACAGATCTAACGCATGTTATTACCATAGTGGCTACCATTGTTTCTAAAGGTGGACTATTATCTCCCATGTTATTTAATGTGTATCTGCATGATTTCGATGTAGGCACGACAGAGTCTTAAGTAAGCTGTAATGTATCTGGTCAATTTTTGAACCCCCTAATATACACAGATGATTTATGCCTGGTTTGGCCATCTACCAAAGCTTTACAAATTCTGCTGAATATATATACGGAATTTTCCTTATTTCATGATATTTTGTATTATGTCAAGAAAACTTTGTGTATTCTTTTTAAACCCAAATGATACAAAATGTTTAGTCCACCAAATGTTAAACTTTGTAATTCCGACATGTCGTTTACTCGGTCTTATTGTTACTTACGTCATGTGTTTATGGATGATCTATCCGACGATTCCGATATTGAGTGTCAGAAACATAAAGTTTCCATTAGAGACAATATGTTAATAAGTAAATTCAAAGTTTGTACCAGCGAAGTGAAAATACAACTGTTTCGTGCTCATTGTACTAATATATATTGTTGTCAGTGTCATAAGACGTGCTTATGAAATAACCATAAACTGTGTTATAAAAGCTCAAATAAAGAGAGGATATTGCTGTGAGTTTCAGGCTGTGATTTTTGTATAGGCTATAAATAAATTCATGTATCTTTCATTGTCAACATTGTAGAATATATAGTCTAGAGGCTTTGTCTACTGAATGTTCCAGTAGTTCGACCCAGTGAGTTGTTTATTTGCTAGCATGTTATGTAACAAAATATCCAGAAAGTTCTTGTGGCCAATGTACATTGTTGTAATATTGTTGCAATCATGCTGTATTTGCTAGAAGCTATTTTTCACAGGTCAATGACTGTTTGTTTACTTTCATTTTTCTACTAGTTTCTTTGACCCTGATCTTATTGTTTTGAGATCTGTTGATTGGGTAAAATGGGGTTTTCCAGAGTGTTCTATGTGTTGTTTTTATAAAGGTATATCTGGAAACTTCTGTAACCCTATATGAGGGAAATCAATTGTATGATTTGGGGCAGTCACATTCCAGCCACTCCTCAGTGTAAGAACTGTCAGTCACAAGCCAGTATAGAGATGAGATAGAACTGATGGACAGCATTTGTATTTGCTATTGTTGTTGTTATTTTACAATAACAATTGTAATAAATAAAATCGCTGATCGTTTTCTTTCTGTTTGGTTTCTACCGTAACATCAGTTATGCTCCAAATTTACCAAAAAGTCGTAGGACAACCTACGTGTACTGTGCAATAACTCGTTCAGATGGCTGCTCGGTTTCCTTCGTGACTGCTTAACAAGTTTTATGTTTGGTATTAATGGTGTACCTTCCTTTGGTGAAATTATTCTCAAGTCTGGTGAATATGACAATAGTATAGATTGAAGATTTATACTCTTTTACACTTTTTTAATATTGTCTGGGTTTTTGTAAATATTTGTTCTTATTTAATTTTTATTATTATTATTTATTATTATTATTTGATTTACTTTATTTAATATATATTTTATGACTTTTTATGTTATTTTTTTAAAGTGACTGTATGGTATATAAGTTATATTTTATGATGGTTATATCGAACTGAAGTGCAGTGGTTTAGTTGTCATATGTGATAATCGTGATGAAATACAAATTAGTATTATAGTTATCATTATTATTATTATTATCATTAAAACACCTGTCGCGTCTTTTTTTTACTCCGAAAATATGAAATTTAAAAGTTACAGATAATTCATTTATCGACAAATATGTAATCGATAGCGTTTAATCAGATAAGATGCAAATTTGACCAACCATAGAGTTTGATGAAGATGATATATATATAAAATATGTGGATATTACAAATAGCTTATTTCTCAAGATTAAGTAAGGTGTGACAATTAAATGGATCATAGTCTACTGCACTATAAATATTGTTGACCCATAATATGTTTATTATGTATTGTGTTAAAGTCTTTACTTTTCAGTTTGTTGTGTTTAATAAAGCATTTACATCTTAAACAGTGTGTTTATTCTGCCTACTGTTATGTGTTTAGGTCTTCTGTATAAATATAACGTTTAATATTGGTTCTATATTTACAAGGCCCAGGGACCAGTTGCTCGAAGCGCTATTATATTTTATCCGCTATTAGATGACATCACGTCATGATGATGGCTTATCTCTAACCCGGTTTTAGCGTTTTAATCTGGTGTTAGTGGTCTTTCGTGCAACTAGCTCCGGGGTTAAACGTTATGTTTAATTTTAGCGCAAGTTATGTTCACGTACGTGATATCGATTCTCAGTGACGTCTGCTAAGCAAAATCAACTAATATGGATTGATGCCGAGGGTTTGGTGAGTACTTAAGTATTTATATTCCAAATTATTTCCAGTTTTATTACAAATAGTGTTTGTGCTAATTTACCATTATAGTAAATATATTAAGAGTCGTACGTTGACAACCTCAACAGAAGTTAATTCAGAAGAAACATTTCCGATACGACGCGATAAACACAGCTAAGTTCATTGACGGCAAGCTTAATTTTAGTAGTGAGAGTATGTTGATATGTTCGTCAATTAAACAGTGAAGATGTCCCGTTGAATTAAATATTGAATTAAATATGCTGGTGTGTACATTTATTAGCTTATTTTAATTCTTCCGTGAAATTATATATTTAGGGTATATTTGGTACTTGCGGCGAGTAGTTGTGGAGATATTGTGTGCGTTGCAGAGACATAAAATTTGCTCGCCAAATTGTGCAGCTAATCAGTAAATTTAGCCAATTAAGAGCACATGACCAGAGCGTTTGGTGCATATGTGATGCATTGTGACGAGAGCTTAGTGTACACGATTAGGTAGGCCAAGAATTTTGTAAGTTTTGACATCACTTGTGCGACTTGAACAGGTACAACAACACTGTAGCTAAATTTGAAAGTAAATGTAAAGAAGGCTTTATTTTTATTTAATATAATTGGTCGTTTTAATAATTATTTTTTGTGATGGTTAAAGTTCCAAACAGTTTGCAAATTCCATCAAGAAAACCATTCGACCACATAATATATCATATGTACTAGACTTAATTTTAAACTTATTACATACAATTAACTGTGAAGGACATAAACCGATTGGTAAATCATTTTTGGTTAGCTTAAATCGGTCAACGTCGGAAATCTGATCAAATAATTTTTATTCGGCGCATAACAAGATAAATTGCCACTTTTACAAACAATTTAATATGATATGGAAGTTAAAGCTAAGCCGAACTAATAAGACAATTCCTCATTACTTTTAAATGTTTGTAAAAATGGCAATAAAATTGAAGGTATATCAGGTACTCATGCATAAAAATCGTATTTCATATATGCAAAAAAGGTTTAATTTCGTTGTTTATACGAATACAGTGAATCGGCTGAAAGTCATGATACTTCAATCAGTTAAATAAAAGTAGCACTAAACCTGTTACAGGTCTCTAACATCTCAATGTGTAGTTGTGCAATTTTCTGTCACAGCACGGTTCCCAATGGCACAATACATAGATATTACACGTTTGACCCTTATGTATTATTATACAATATAAACGAATATGACAGTAATCGCTCCAATTCCCAATAGAGAAACAAGTGTTGACTGTATTAGCTCTCTAACTAATGTGTCTGGTTTTCCTCATCGTACTCCAGAACAAGCACCGTTGATACAATCAAAACAATATTAGCATTAATGTCGAAATCATTGTAGGCTATTCATATTAAAATAGATTAACACTACATAACTGATGTACCATCCACGCTTTACATGGATTTATAGCATCAGACAAATGATGAATGAAAATTACAACTGGAATGTTAATCACCACTGTTGACATGTTACTAATTTAGGAGTGTTACTACAACACAACAGGACATTTAATAATATTATCTTTCTAAAAATGTGTTTGATTGTAGGCTTATAAGGGTGAATATGCCATATATAAACATTTAACACCTTGCTTGATTGGTGTTTCAATTAAATGGACTGGATTGGAACGATTGGCATGATTCCATAATGTGAATTGTTTCATTTATTTAAAATCAATTTCCCCCCAGAGTTGACAGCATTCATATACATATTAAGCATACAATACGCTAGATAGTGAACGCAGCAGCAGGGGTGGTGAGCCGAATTCTCTTTTCGGGCCGCGGCGACTCCCAGCGGTATTTCACGGGCATTTCCGGGGAAAGGTGTTTTGTTTTTTTGCCCCCAAAAAACATGTGCATTATGGTGGAAAACAACACACATCACACGACACGTGTAACCCAGCAAATCGCCAAAAATAAGGCCACAAGCAAGACCAGAACTAGACAGCCAGAGGAGGGGCGGGGGGGGGGGGGGGGGGGGGGGGGGGGGGGGGGGGGG
>JAQQZZ010159126.1:0-26147 GCA_030265115.1 Mopalia vespertina | reverse complement strand
TTCTGAATTAAAAGAATGGGATTACAAAGCAATGCAAGAACTGTTACAAAAGCGAAGAAGTTAACAAGCATTGTAAATACCAAAAGGAAATAAAAGTCCATAAGAAAGGATACCATGCCACAGGTAGCCATTCAAAATCCTAACTACAAAATATAGCAGCAGTTCTTTGGAAGTGATACACTGTATATTCTTTCTTGCAAGGTCACTCTAATCATAAAAATTGTGATTTGCCTGTCCAGATGATTCTCAGATCCGATATATATGTAAAGTCAAATCCGGTGAACAGAGCTCAGCTTTGTGAATTTTAATGGGTTTTAGCGTCTAGTGCAAGGTTATTGAACTCATGTGACAAATCGGCTTTCTTTTGCAATCTTAGCCCCTGGAGCAACAGGGCAACATAAAGCTCCCCCTCACAAAACAATTAATACTGCGCCATTACAAATTTAAGCTTGGTAAGATGAATTGAAACGTATTTTTTAAAAATCAAAAGTGACATAAACTTGCAAAAATCCATAAATCTGGGAATATTCATTTGAAATCTGTTACATATAAATTTCAGTTTAGCCTCAAAAGCGCTACCAAAAAAAACCCACATACGGATATTATTACGATAGGGAAATTGACAAACCAACCTACGAATAGACAATAGACATCCGATCCGAGTTTAACGTCGTACTCAAGGGTATTTCACTTATATGACGAAGGATTGTCCACTTCACACTTTTCCTTGTCTCAATACGCTGGAAAACCGGGAGGAAACCTCGTAAAAACCACCCCCGCGATTGCCGGTGCCACATCGTGTGACTCAGTCAAATATACCTGATGGTGGACAGACGGACTCCCTTGAACGGTAAGTTGGATTAGGATTAGTAAACCAAAGAAAAACTGTTCTTACCAGTCCTGAGTGAATGTGGTCCTTCTAGGCCGAGCAGGTGGTTGATCATAGTGGTCTTTCCCGAACTCCATGGACCCAGAACCAACAGGGACGGTTTGGCATTGATCTCAGCAACTGCGGTGGATAAACAGAGGACAAATAAATACACGACACCTAGCTCTTACTTAGGGTATTTAAGCTAATAGGGCCTGTAAATCACGTCATAGGATCTGCGATATTTCACGTAATTCCTTTCACTTTCGGGTACCTCCTACATTCTTTCTAGTTTTTGCATAAACGGAAACATAAAAAGATTGCAATTCTCGTTTTCAGTCCTACAAGGGCACCCAATAGCAACGCAAAATATGGCTCTGAAAGATCGTAATGCAAACCAGAGTGGATGACATTGAATGAGACACCGGAAGTCAAGTAGAATAAAACGCTACTTACGTGCTCTATTGTAATAAAAGTGTATACAATCTTATTTCTGTGTCTCTTATGTTATTCTGCAAGCCCTTTTTATGCAACGAATGTACAGTTGTCTGCCATGTCATGTCTAAGTGAGACAGCAGGTAAGTGGTTTCCTGTGGCAGTCAGAACAGTTTTTATTATACCATTACTCGATTTACGTTTTTGGTGTATAATTTACTACCAGTGCTCCGTGTTGTTTCTCATACTTATTAATACTTATTAATAATTATCCACTTTTGTACTAGTATATATTTAATACTGTATTTTAATACAATTTGTATAATAATGAATTTTGCTTATATAGACAGAAAGGCATTTGTGTCAATAATCTTTTGCACAGTTGGAAAAATATTGTTCCTTTAGTTCTAGGATTGAAGGATTGATTGGTGTTTTACGTCGTGCTCAAGGCTATTTCCCTTTTATGACGGCAGTGTATTTCAACACTAATTGACACCAGCCATAACCATTAAATGTTACGTGTTTTGATACTGCAAGTTGGAAAGTTAATCTTCTTTCCAGTGCTAAGTAAAGACAGCATTGCTACACTCGATGCAAACTGCCCGTAGCGAGAGGGTTACAGTTCTAGGAAAGGTAGCATGACTGTGGTCTGAAACTCACTGACGCATTCTTCAAATATGATTAGTTTAACCCAGAATTTTAATGGAGACCATAAGGTCGCGGTAAAACTCATTAATTTTCCTAGAGAGATAAATATGTCTCGTTATAGACAGATAGAAGTAAACAGGGTTTGACAACTTGTTTCGTTAGATCGATAGGGCGCCGCCAAGTTTGACCAAAACTGTACACCTCTGTCGTGACTACTAGCCAATATACGGCATTACGTTACACACTAAACGAAAGCTAGAAATACCAGAGATCCGTCAAGAAAAGGTAGTCTATATGGAGAGCATTCCGTCGTGGTAAAAAATGTGCAATGGAGATAATTATAAGTATCGCTTTAGAACAATTACAAGTGTAATATTAGTTATATCAGGGTGCTTTCTTTCTATTTTTGTCCCACGTAGAGTTTACTTTCCCCTCTTTTAATTACGATGTCATTAATTACTTCGGGCCTATAATGTTTGTTTGTCATTTCTTAGCACTATATTTGTTAAGCTGCTTATCGTATGCTGTAAGTTCTATACTGTTCGCATCACTTCTTTTGAAGATATTTGTCCAATATCGAGTTATATACCTTCTTTTGTGTTACGTTCAGTAGCGCCAGAAGTATTTCTGAACTAAATTTACCTACGTCTCACTGCCACGTCATTGATCCATTGACTGGTGTTTAAAGCCGTTCTGAAAAGTTATATAACGGCGGTGTACTCCAACAGTTGGTAACCGCACAACACGACTCATGTCGGAACATCCTTCGACACTTTCCGTACCGGTACAGTTATCTCGGAGGTGAATGGAAACAATAATATTACACGAAAACGTGTAATGGTAACCGCCGGATGCGTGGAAATCAACCAAAGTACTCCGCGGATTTGTATATAAAAAAAAAACCCACATCAAACACTGTTCCTTATTTATGTAGGACTCAAATTTCGTCGGCTGTAAGTATTTTAATAATATTGTAGCTCCAATGACGTCATCATATCAACACAAGAAGAGCCTTCAGACGTAAACAGTAAACACGTGGATAACTCAGTCATATGATGAAAGTCAATCCATGCGAGTTACCTCCCCTGAAATGAAGCTCTCCATCAGAGATTATTTACCGTACGGATAGTCGAGGTTGTTCAGACATAAACACAACCATCATGTGTGAAATCTTTGGATCGGTTAGAAATATATTGTTCCTTCAGTTCTAGGATTGATTGATTAAGTGGTGTTTTACGTCGTGCTCAATGCTGTTTCACTTATATGACGGCGGTGTCTTCCAACAATAATTGACACCAGCACAACCATACATTACTAAGTGTTTTGATACTGTTGGAAAGTTGATCTACCTCCAGTGTTAAGTAAAGACAGCATTGCTACACTCGAAGCAAACTGCCCTTAGCTAGAGGGTTTCACTTATAGGAAAGGCAGCATGGTTGTGCATTGTGGTCTGAAACTCACTGCCCTTAGTTAGAGGGTTTCAGTTCTAAGAAAAGACATTATGACTGTGGTCTGAAACTCACTACCCTGTGGACCGAACGCATTACTTCTTGTGTATTAATTATTGCGCGGCTCAATCAATTGTCACATGCTGTGTCTATGCTCGATACTATTTTACAGCGCATTCTTCAAATATGATTAATTTAACCCAGCGTTTCAATGGAGACGATAAGGTCACGGTAAAATTCATTAATTTTCCCAGGGAGATAAATATGTCTCTTTTAACACAGATAGGAGTAAACAGTGTTTGAATACCTGTTTCGTTAGATCGATAGGGCGCCGCTAAGTTGGACCAAAACTATACACCTCTGTCGTGAGTACTAACCTATATACACCATTAGGTCACACACTAAACAAAAGCTAGAAATACCAGAGATCCGTCAAGCTTAAATAAGATTTTGGGGCATTGTGGAAAGTGGAGTCGCCTGGAGTGAGCAACTACGGATGTAAGATATATATTGATGGAGTTTTTCTTATCGTTTGAGAACTAAAGATATTTTGCTCGATTCAGAAAAGATGAAATCCATACAAACAGATAGAACAGGAACACCTAAAATGATATTAAAAATCCCTTGGTATCGCACAATAAATTTTGGCCATTTGTTTCAAGTCACTCTTTTTATTTAAACCGGTCTAAAAGTGATTATTGAACGACTAGACTTCATAGTCTGGGCCCTCTGGCTAAGGGCAGTTAGTCTGAAGAGTAGTAATGCTGTCTTTTCTTAGCACTGGCGGAAGATTAACTTTCCAAAATCACATCTGTGTTGTGCTAGTGTCAATCATTGCTGAAATACACCGCCGCCATATAAGTGAAATACCCTTAAGCACGGCGTAAAACACCAATCAATCAATCAATCAATCAATTAATCACTCAATCAATCTATCTATCTTTCTATCAATGATTGTCAGGTTTTGGTATCACATAATATGGACAATTTCCGGATGTATTTCATTGGTGACCTGTTGGTGTATGTTCTAACAGCGTTTTCAAACCAATTTAAATTCCCTGCTAAAGTGGAAAAGAACGATTATGGTAGACTGTCGTTATCAGGACAGCTTCATTACCAAGGTGCCATAGTGCAAAATGTCATACAACAAACATATGTCAAGGCCACACATACGAGCCCTGTTTTCACACGATCATTATATGTTTGTGTTCAGTTCATGTGGTACTGCACTTTGAACAGATCAAGTGAGTGTCAGAGGTGAATGAGAGACTAACATATGGTCCCATTATTTATTAATAAATGAAGCATTACTCAAACATATTAAACTCTATTTGATTTTCAACGGTCAGATGTTTTCATCTACTATTTTCTAAATGTTATGCCATATATTTGACAATATATTTGTTTGTTTTATTGGTGTTTAGCGCCGTACTTATTTCACTGATATAACGGCGTGCCAGCCCAATGGGTGAAGGAAACCACACTGGACACCACTGACAACAAACAAAGATATGTAAGGCCAAATACAGGACGCAATACATTGGCATCACAAGCAGATTGGTTTCATATTGCCCCTTAGCTCCGAGAGCACCAGGGCAACAGGAAGCCCTCCCCCCAACCCTCTACATGAAAATATAAATATGAAATATAAAAAAAAGTTATATTTAAAAATTAATGAAAATTACCTGTATTATGATGGCCTTGAACGACAGAAAACTTATACGATTCCTCTAAAGGTTGTATACAAGCTTTGTATACGTTTGTTAAATCATCAAGGATGACTTTGTCTACAAGTTAAAAATTAGATGATTGAGAAAAGGGACAGAAAAACTTTTCTATTTTTTTTTTTTTTTAATTTATTTATTTATTTTAGGAATGACCCACGGGGAATTAGTTCATTAGCTCCATTTATATGAAACACAATTTTTACACAATGTGACACAAATACATAGAAGTGGATACAAATTATAATCAAGTGGATACAATGATATAACAACTTTCGTTAATTCGACACTGCAATCCTAGTGTTTTCGATACCAAAATTAAACAAGTGATTTTAGTTTGACTGTATCAATGCGATGGAGGATCGTACTTACGAGATATCGGTTTTAAGGCATCGTCTGAACATAAAGTATTGTCAATGTGGTCTCGAGTTCTCTTTTTGCCTGAAAAAAAGTAGTCAATATAAAACATATTTACTGTATTTACACTGTACAACATTATAAAATTCAAATTTATACTTTTTAGCAGTGTTAACTGAGAAGCTCAGACTGTTAAGAACAGGGAAATAATAAGGTGTTTTGCTCTTACGAACAAGGGTACGAATGTGGCACCGTGGCACAGGAAACTCGGGCACAAACCAGGAACACGTGTTATGAAATTGAAGAGAAAACAGTTAGTTTCGCACTAAAATCCAACGATATATTTTAAAGTGTCACTGTTGGGGGGTTTCCCTTGCTTCAACTAGAATATGTGTTTTTAGCTGTTAATCAGCACGCTTATTAAATAAAGTGTACTTACCTTCCATCGCAGCAGTTGTGACGTCAGTGGGTTCGGGTATGGGTGGAGCCAATTAATCTGAAAGGCAAAAGAAGCTGGTGTTAGGAGAGTTCTGATTGGTCTAATATTCCAATATTCTGAATGACAACCAATCACTTGATTATATAAGTGCTATTGGGCCATGAAGTATGCAAGGTCCCTTATCTCTGATCGTCAAAAATTTATAAAGGTTGGCGAGGTTGTTCCATTTGTAACTATTAACTGTATGACTTTTCAAAACAGACTGGCAATTTGGGCTGCGATGGAGGTCCGAAGGTAAAATGGACTTTGTAAACAGTTTCTCCTCTTTAAATAAGAACAACCGTGCAATGTTGTTAAAAAAAGAAGTCGTGGGAATCTGAGGGGCACATACTCTGACATGCGGTCAGTTCTGACTAGAATTTATGTTGTCTAGGACCCTCAGACAGTTGTTTTAAGATAACTGCTTTGTATTGTCATTTCATTAATTTATCGTAGTCATATATCGATTGTTTCTTTTTTAATTCTTAGGTTAAAACCTTTAAACACTTTATATGTATACTACGAAATAAACCTCTTGTTATAGTTAGCAGGAATTATGCTCAGATAGAGTGGGGTCTCTTGATGGGTATTATACACTGTGTTTATTATGTCGTTGTAGTGCGTCACTCGGAGGCAGAGGTCATGGACTAGGCACACGGGTTCAAAGTCCGGAGAATCTATAAATACACGCGTTTACTGAACTTCATGGCTTGTGTGTTTCTGTCCATAATAGTTGTAATAAAATAAAAAAAAACAACAACAACAGCAACTAAAAAAAAAGAAAAGAAAGACAACAAAAACAACCGATGATTGCCAACAAGGTTGAACAGCTGACACGCAACCCATGGAAGGTTTAATATTACTACAATCGTGTTCGGCGTTGTGCTCCATATTTGGGGATCTATATATGGACCTAATATTATACTGTGAACGAGACCAATAGGCGACGAAACCGCTCACACAATGTTATTACAACAGATGACCGTAATTAATTCCCCGGTAGTATACCGTCACATCAACAAGTGACATGATGCTGCGTCGTTCAAATTCGTCGGGTATCTAAAGTTCACCCAAGAGTCAAAAGTCCAATAAGAAGGCATAAAGTAGAGCGAGTCGGCAAAAAAATAATAAAATCGGCAGTCTTGTTTGTTTGGGGTATTATTAAGCTTAACTTTTAGTTATGTCAATTGTGAAAAAAAAAATGAAAAAATGAAAAATACACCACAGCATCATTTTCGTTTAATCAGAAGTCAGTTTATTAGTACATGGACTGTTGGTTTAATCCCATAGAAGTATTACAGTATTACAGCCCATGTGAAAGCAAAGGCGGTCCAGCATGAATATTTTGAAGCAATATACATAGTAAACTCAAAGTGACAATTTATAACGAAGTACAGCATTAGACCTAAACCAATCAATCAATCTTATGCCGTTTATAACGATATGGTTGGCGTCTTACAGTTAGTCGCCTAGCTCCACTGGTTGTTCTCCGTGCAGGTCTCGCGTGCACCATCTTCCTATTGCATGGGTCAAAATGTGCAAGACGAGACTTCCACATTATACTAGGCTACCCTTATTTCAATTCGAAGTAAAACTTTAATTGGACTATTGTAGAAACAAGCAGCCAATCACATGGCCGTTTACACATCAAAGTAGACAACAAAAAAGCGTGGGCCAGTGTCAATTAACGCGTCTGTGATGATGTCAGGAATCGTTAATGGGACTAATATCGTGGGTTTATATTACATGTATAGCCAACTTATCATCCTGTGTTTACGCCGCCTCTTTCTAATTCTAAGTAAGCTCCGATCTGACTGGGTGGGTAAAGAGAGATCATCTGAAAGTATAGCTGTTGTAGACTAGTGAACTCAGATTTTTCCGTCTATGAAGGCAAGGTAGGAAAGGAAGAGAGGCTAAATGCGACGATCGTATTTCCAGCCTTGCCTCGGGAAGATGGTCTCGCACTAGCCAAAGTCTTATATACGGTTATGGGGGCATGTGTGGAAGGGAGACAAAGAACACGTCCCGTCGAATTTCTGTTATTTTTCTGTCAACCTTACGGCTTCCCAATAACACTTGACACAAGAATCATAATCCAGTTTCATCTTCACCCATACAGGTTTGAACTGAGAATCCACTGTTCAGGCGGTATATTTTTTTCTTCATTACGAAACGGGTAATCAGTTGAAGGCGCAATCAATTAACCAATTAATTTGAATCTAGATGAAAAAAGTCTTAATTTTGAATCCTATAGATGGTACGTGCTCAACGAGAACCTAGATTGGTTGAATTAAAGGTAAGAGTTCCGAAATATATTAAGGCATATATATCATAAACATTACGAGATTAACTTTAGAAAGTAACTGTTGAACAGCCTAAGTTTATGTTATTTCCGGGGTTCTCGATGTCTTAACACCAAAGTTACAATGGAATCAGCTTTGTTTTCTCACCGCTTATTGAGTTCTCTTAATAAATCGCTTACCTTACTTCAAAACTTGTGACACGAAATCCTAAAGCTGGAAAAATACATGTCGTGTGTGAAATGAACTTCTTATATACGGAATCCTGTTTAAACAACTGAGGGGAATTATCGCTCTTCCGAGGGCGTAAACCGGGTCACATTTTTAAATCACTTGAGTGAACCGATCGGAGTCCCACTGACAAACCACGTTCAAATCACACCTTGGATTTGTCCCACTTCGTCAATCCAATGATAGCTGACGCAAGGCCAACATTAACAATGGACATTATATTACTGGGAGTATATTTGTGGTTGATTGGTGTTTAACGTCGTGTTCAGGAGTATTTATGTACTATCACAGCTATGTACTCCAACAGACAAAAGGTTCACTAACACACCTAAACACCCTGAATGTGAAGCGTATTGCTCTGTTGGAAAATCAATATTCTTCCTATGCAAAGTAAAGACTGTATCATATAGGCGTCGGAAGACAATCCAAAGTCTATGGGTAGGACAGTGCTCGGAACACACTGCCATAGCCAGGTGGTTTGTATGCCATGGTCATATTGTATCCGAGATCAGTGTGTTGGTAAGATTATTCATAAACCTCCTGATAGTGTCTGGCTCATATTCCGATCCATCCCAGTTTCTTACTGTCAGGAAGAAAAATCTTAATGCTAAGTGTCAATATCGTTAGATGGACTAGAAATTCCGATATCTCGCTTGGTTGACAATCTGCGGAGAATGAAGTTTCGAGCCACCGCAATAAGGCAGTGACGGCGCGTTCTTTCTTTGTTTGCGTGTGTTTGGAGGTACTGCTTCTCCCTAAAGTGGTCCATTTTACTTTCTTCAAGCCTATATATTATCTGGGATGAGTAGATACTCATCCCAGATATTATATAGGCCTACCTAGCGTCGGCCTTCCGACCGAATGAACGTTTTACAAAGAGTTACCGCTCTTTGATAGAATCCAATAAGTCTGTCGAATCCAAAAACACATTTACACGGTCTGATATGATACTTTATACACCAACACGTGGAACCAAAGATAGGTTTTCATTTGACCACACATTTACATGTAACATAACAAGCACTTGTTTATTCTCGCTCTCAAAGCTTTTTTTGCTTAGCGCAGCGAAAAAAGTTTTGCAGAAAAGAAAAGGATATTTCTTAATTATATAGATAGAAAACTGAAGTGTATATTTCATATTACATTGTATTTCTGTTTTATGGAGTAGCTTTTTAATAGCGATTCATCATTGGTTGGCATTTAAACGTCGTGCCGAATGCTCTATGCCTGTTTCACGCATAGAACTTGGTGACAGCCCAAAAGGGCGAACGAATGAACCCGTGTTTCTGTAAACAAATAATTACAGGATATCTGGCCGATCACACAATGCATGGGGGCACGTGCACAATGCCGCGAGATACAATAAATGAAGCTAAAGTTGGAGTATAGCAGTGTTGTGTATTAAAATACAAAGAAACCATGGTGCGAAAATACAAGCGCACACAGACGAAGGGGGCGGGGCGAAGCCAACCATTTACATGTATAACTGACAGTTGTAGAAAGCCGGGTATGTATAGCTTTCACGTGAAAAGGACATTCTATGCAGTGCTTTAAATAAGCACATACGCATAGTATAAGTACAGTATAGTAATAAGTATAGTCCGTTAACAATGCATCTACTAAGGGTTATTCACGTCATTTTGTATTAAATGGGTGTAACGGAACGATGCATGCCAGTTTCCACGCACTGGTAGAATTAATGTCAGCTTGACATATGCACATTCCTTTATAAACACGTTTACACATAGTGTGTATACGTGGACTTTTTGACGTGGTGATTTATGAAAAGGAAATTTCATTAGTTAATAACTACATTGTAAACAAAAAGAGAAAGGAGTGTACATATGCAGTCTGTTGTAAGTTATCATTCAGTGTAAATGGATGGGGCGACTTACCGTGATTTACGTTATTCCGGGTTGAAATTTCGCTACGTGTACCGGTACATGTAAAACAAATCCCACACTGGCAGTATCGGGGATTGCTAACCTTTAGTATCGTTAAACCAGCTGGTCAGCACATGTAATCGTAACGTATCTATGTATTATTGCCCGAAGTTTTCATCTGTGTACATCATTACGGTAAGCTGTGCTACAGCCGTCAGAAATCTAGTGAATGGATAGGCTTAGTGGTCAGTGCGTGGCTGTCAGTTGCCGTCATACATGCAGAGAAAGGACGCGTTCAGACCGAGAAGTCGTGTCTATCGATCGGCCATAGTCAATGGATCGGAACAATGATGTCAGTATACTAATTAGGTCCAGCCAGTGAGAGCGGACACTGGTCAATAGTAAACATGTTTAGACAGAAGGCCTGTTAGCACATGCATGAATATCCGATCGAATACGGTTCTGTTATAATAAATTGAAAGTAACGGTCTAGTCCTATAGTAAAACTGTTACAAATACAGTTGGTCAGTTTAAGGCTTTTTAGCTATGTCAAAACTCTGCTTACCATTTGTGGGTTCTATGGAGTCAAAAATCAAACAGCATATGTTATGTAATAGAGCAAACATATCGTCACCTTAGTATTTTCGTTATTTTGGGATAACACTTCCTTAGATTCCAGTTCAGAAAATTTTGCAGGTTGAAACCCGTCCGGGAATCGAACCCACGACCCTCAGAGTTAGGCACCGAATCGCCAACAGTAAATGCAGGCCACCTAGACCACTCAGCCTCCTACAAAATAGAAGGTTAGTCAGCTGGAGTCTAGATAGCGGACATTCACTACCCCTCTGAACTGGAATCGGTTCAAAATAAGAAAGTGTTATCCCAAAATAACGAAAATACTGTTAATATCCACTTTGTTAAAGACACATAAATTATTCACGGTATCTATCCTAGTTCAGTGTCAACGTTCGAAGGCTTCTAAATTAGACACCCGTGGTCGATATTGTTTTTCCTTGCATCTTCTCAACGTTAGACTGATATATACTACTCCGTGGGAAATTTAACAACAAATTTTAATCATCAATTTGCTTCTTGAAGCAAAATTGTGATAAATGTAATCTTTAATAAAGACTTAACTGTTTAATATTCCATGATGCGGTGGATTAAATTTAAGCGTTTCAAAAGGTTATTTAGGTGATACTTAAATGGAAACTGATTTTCGACCTAAACTTATCATCTTTATTGCATATTTTCAAAGACAACCAGCTGTATGGCACTTGAAATCGAATTAGCATAGCCACTAATTAATTAATTCTGGGATTGAAATATACATATATATTGTACTATATTGTATATATTGTACTCTCGGGTTAATTTAATAAGCAGAACTGAGGTCAGTTTTGGAAAACACGGTAGTTATATCATTTAGTCGTGGCTGTCTCCCTATTGCATGCACGGGTTGGTGCTTTCACATAAACTAGAAATTGAGGGTTCCGTCCCCAAGCGAAATAACAACAATAAACAACCGCTTGTATATATCAACATGGTAATAACAAATGGAAAACATGCTTAACTTATGTGTTAGCCAAAGAGCTATTTTGATATGTATACACATATTAACATTGCGCTTTACGCTTGGGTGACCAAGCTTGTGTATACGCCGTGTTGTTACAGATGCCTTCCAATGCATCCATAAGCAACGGATCGACACTGGAGATCGATGATGTTTTTTAACAATGACGTCAGTATCGCCTTTAAAATTAACTAATTAACAGCTATCCTTTCCCGATTGCCAGTGCAATGCAGATGTTTGTCTATGAAAATATGCAATAGAAATAATAAGTTTAGGTCGACAATCAGTGGTCTTCCCTTTAACTTTAAAGCATTTTCCAGCAATTGTTTTAGTCTCTTATACCAAAGTAACGTCTGGCTTTACGATATAAGTCTAGCATAAGGATTTGATACACTTTTGAACAACCGGGCATAGAAATCTTTCATTATCAAAACTTTAAAAATCTTAAGTGGTAGGTCACACGGACGGTTGTATTCACCATTATGATATGTATTTCAATTGAAATGATAGAGATACTCCTGCATTGTGTAGAGATTTCACAATTTACATCTGTTTTGCGACCAGAACTTAAAATGGAATTCTATCCAGCTCTCCATAAGCAAACACTGAAGGGGTATTCTAGGTCAGTCTCAATGCTATCTATAACAATGGAATTGATCTAAAGTAAACAGCTTTTCCAATCTGATTAAAATGGGACTAAAAAAGCTCCCCGTGTTTTGTTTGTCGCATTATGATCTGACGCACGACCCGACAAATGGTGTTCAACTAGGTCAGACTTGTTGGGGGTTCATGAAAGATCATAAAACCCCACCTATGTGGCTGTCGTTGACAACGAATTAAAGCTGACCCATGTTGGCAATAGTAAGAAAAAGTTATTTGCAAACAAGGGCTCGTCGGCAGTAATCTTCGGGAAGATTGGGGAAGCAGCTTTGTGATTGGTCGATTTGGCAAACCATTCGACACCAGTTGGTATGCCTTTTGTGTCAGATCATAATGCGACAAAAGAAACAAAAGGAGCTGTTTGGATCTGATTTTCAGCAGATGAGTAGCTTCTCCATATCTCAAATCCATGTAAAATAATTGGTTTTATAAATAACAAATAACTGAAAACACAGTTTGTTTGGCAGCACTCTAGCCATATCATATACTACTGGCTGGTTAGTTGTTGGAATAAGTCATTAGGAGAACCGCAGCAAGTAGCAGCTTTGCTTTCATATGCACAACCATCGCATGCTGTCGATGTGAAATCGTCAGAATATTAAAATAAGGATTCCTGTACTGTATCTCTCTCTTATTAGCTTTTGAGCTTCTGTCCATGCTGTAAACTTAACATCTGCATGCTGTCGACCTGAAATCAATAGTAAGGTCTAGAAGCCAGTCCACAATCCCTTCACATAAAAATTCATTTTTGATCAAATTAATACCAAACCAAAGGGTGAAATTTGTGACTGCGTTACGACATCAAACAGAATGGTTGACTGTGTCGACTTTGCCACTGTTAGGCGACCTTTCTATACAGTCACATCCATGAACTACATGTACTTGTTTGGTGGGTATGTAATTTGAACAAGTGAACTCAAAGCCAATACAAGTTGAATTATAGAACGGTAATTCTTTTAGGGATGACATTTTGCGCTATATAAATATGTTGTATTGAAGAACGTACAAATAATTATGTTTCTAAAACTTGAAACAAGTTTAGGTTTTCTAAATATGTGCCTCCGAAAATGTCATGACATATGCTAACCACAAAGTATAAACAAAAACAGAAGAACATCCATGCAGTCACCGGAGAATGAGATAGAATACGTGCACTTTCGCCCAGGAGTAATCGTGTTGGGAGCAAACGTCGCTGGAAGAAAATTTGCAGATCAAATGTCGCTAGAGCAATTGTCGCCGGAGCAATTGTCGTGTTTTTTTCGAGTGTATTTGTCGCCGAAGCTGTTGTGGTTAGAGCAATTGTTTCCGGAGAAATTGTCTTGTAATTGTTTCGAGTGTCTTTGTCGTCGAGGCTGTTGTCGCTAGAGCAATTGTCGCCGGAGCAATTGTCGTGTAATTGTCTCGAGTGTATTTGTTGCCGAAGCTGTTGTGGCTAGAGCAATTGTCTCCTGAACAATTGTCTTGTGATTGTCTTCAGTGTAATTGTCGCCGAAGCTGTTGTCGCTAGAGCAATTGTCGCCGGAACAATTGTCTTGTAATTGTCTCCAGTGTAATTGTCGCCGAAGCTGTTGTCGCTAGAGCAATTGTCGCCGGAACAATTGCCTTGAGTGTAATTGTCGCCGAAGAAGTTGTTGCTAGAGCCATTGTCTCCGGAGCAATTGTCTTGTAATTGTCTCCAGTGTAATTGTCGCCCAAGTTGTTGTCGCTAGAGCAATTGTCGCCGGAGCAATTGTCGTGTTTGTCTCGAGTGTATTTGTCGCCGAAGCTGTTGTCGCTATAGAAATTGTCGCCGGAGCAATTGTCTTGTAATTATCTCGAGTGTATTTGTCGCCAAGGCTGTTGTGGCTAGAGCAATTGTCGCCGGAGCAATTGTCGTGTAATTGTCTCGAGTGTAATTATCGCCGAGGCTGTTGTCGCTAGAGCAATTGTCGCCGGAGTAATTGTCGTGTAATTGGCTCAAGTGTATTTGTCGCCGAGGCTGTTGTCGCTGGAGCAATTGTCGTGTTATTGTCTCGAATGTATTTGTCGCCGAGGCTGTTGTCGCTAGAGCAATTGTCGCCGGAGCAATTGTCGTGTAATTGTCTCCAGTGTAATTGTCGTCGAAGCTGTTGTCGCTAGAGCAATCATTACACGAGCAATTATTGACGAAGATAGTTATTCATATGTATCTTTATAAAAAATATATATGCGCAATTGTCTCTAAATAACGTCTCATTTTCTTGTCGTCCTTTATATGTTGGGTAACAACTGACATATAAAGAGCTACAAGAACTTTTGCGAAATCAGACTAATTATAAGAAACATTAATTACGTCATTAACCAAGCATATATGTCTGCTCTATAACAATAACATTATCTAAACTTCAATACGTCATACTAGTTTGTATTTTGTGAAAGAAACAAAAAATAAGGAGGACTCTATCATTGAAATTAAATAAATACAAAATTTATGAAGGGACAGACTGACGACAACCAGTATACATTATTCATTTACTTAAGCTCTATACAGTTTTATTTGTTTTACAGATCTACAAAATAATATACTTTCTTCTTAGATATCTGAAATAAATATAACACATGTCAAAAATTATTATCGATCAACAATCTTTAAACATTTCTATTATATTAAACACTGATGTTCTTATTGTTTATTCCTTTTATTTAAATCTAGTTTACCACCTATATAATCGTTTGTTTGTCATTTTATGATATACCATCTATGTCAGTATTGTATCGGTATATAAGTCTTACAATAATGGCGGACTACTCTATTCTTATTGTAAACGATTCTTCACAAGAGTATGTGCCCTTGATTCGGTCAAGGGGACTGAGTAAATGGGGTTGGCGAGCTTGTTTCACGACGTATGTCGAAGTGTTTAAAAGACAAATAAAACATCTTGGAACAAAGCCTGTCTTCAGTTAATTTAAGTATTCCGGCCGTAACAAAATTGATTACTATGCGTACATTGTTAATGAAATCATTGTCCAATGTTCGTCCAACACTTCTAAGCAAATTAAAAAGTTTTTCTAAATTTCTTAATTTTGCATTTCAGGAACAACCATTTATAAAATACTTGATCATTTTATAATTTTTTTTTACTATTTCTAAACAATTCTACAATGAACTCCATATGGTAAATATTCGTATAACTTTTCCGTCTATGTTCGTCAAACACATTTTTCAATTATATGCAAATTTCCGCAAAATACACTTTTTATTATGCGCATTTGAGTAAGGATAAAGGTATGTTAAATGTATGTATGTAAGTAAAGAAAATGTGGTATTCATCACGTAAAAAGAATATAATTCATTGTTATGTGTTGTCCTGTTCGTCCAACACTATTGGGACCATACATGAAAGAATTAGAGAGTAGTCCATAAATATCTATCAAGTTATTAAAATTATTAAAATTATTATATTAAAACTCCAAATCCTAACATAAACAAAAAAAAAACAAAAAAACAAATTGAGTTCATCCAAATCAACTTTATTTTTCATATAGTGCGTAACACCGTTGGTAAACCTTATCATATAAGCAGTCTGTGCTGGTGAAATCTATAATGTTATACAGATTGATTGGTATTTTACGCCACATTCAGCGGTATTTCAACTGAGTTGTGGCGTCAACATAGTCACATTCTTCTATCTAAGGCTCCATATTTAAAGACGAAATTTCAACCCATGAAATGTGCATAAAAAGATAACAAAACAAATACAAACACTCCTAAACAAATATTTTGCAATTCAATTTCTTAATTTGACAGTGAAATAATTAACTTAAAGGAATACTAATTTAAAAAAAACATTTAAAAGGAATTTTAGTAGATATGTAATAAATATGTTAAGAAAATTTTAAAGTATATTCATTTAATTATAAAACATTTATTGTATAATATAAAATTGGACCCTTGTGAAAACATATTTATAATAGATAGACATGATTTATCGGTTAAATTTATTAATTTAAATATTAAATTAAAACGTCTTGAGGATATTCTAATATTATATATTCATCAACAAAGTTGACCTAGCAAAGTATCAATCTCTACCAGAGTTGTCGTTCCTTGTTGAGTCAACATTATACAGATATTTATAATGCTTAGTCAGAATATTCGTCGAAAAGTGGAAAAAAGGGATTCTTTCTATTTAAACTAATTATCATTTATTGAACATGGAATCGTTAAAATTAGACTGTTGCTATCTTTCTTATGGGAGAATTTGCCATCAGAGTTATATTTAAACAACGCATAGATCGCGGAGTTCGCATCACCCAAGATGACGTCGCTCTCTGCATAAAATGACCAATCGCGTCTAGTATAGGCATAAATTGTTGATGTAGATGGCGCCACTCTTATCTGAATCATTCGGGTAACCAAGAGCGGTCGACTCTGTACCCACCAACTTGTTAGATGCAGAGTTATGTATGTCTAATAGTATATCATGCCAGCAGCTTGTCGGTTTAAAATCACCACCGAATACGTCAAAACTAATCAATAGGCCAACTGAAAGATATCTGTGCTTTTCTTCAATATTTTAAATCAACTTCATAATTGGGTTTATGTTTGAATGCATTTCGAACACAAAATAGAATTGTCAAACAACACCGAAGAAAAAGTAATTTCACTGTTACATTTTGGCGCGGAAAACCAACAGGTATTAAAGTTTTGTCCCAAATTTTCACCACTGTCGACCAGTGTCCAGGCAGCTCGATCTCTTTGTAACGGCAAAAAGTAGTTGGGTTGGGAAAGTTGTTTATGTTCCAATCAACTAAACTTCAACAGATTGTTTTCGATGTGGTTGTGTTAGATGCACTGACCTATACAAAGACTGGATAGCGCAAAGCCGGACCTGCACGTTTATTGGTTGAAGTCAACTGGCCGCCATCTTACTACTCTCAAGAAGAGCGGTATAGGCCGACTGGATTAGCTTGCGTACGTTGTAAAAAGCAAGACTCTCTACTGTTTTATTTTATGTTTTCTCATATTTACTTATATATTTATTAGAAATTATTACATAAAATACACAATCTACTTCTAAAACGCGTACACCTGACCTGATTCAGTATATCAGGCTATTCAGTATATCGGGCTATTCAGGCTATTCAGTATATCGGGCTAATCAGGCTATTCAGTATATCAGGCTATTCCGTATATCAGGCTAATCAGGCTAATCTGTATATCAGGCTAATCAGGCTATTCAGTATTTCAGGCTGTTCAGGTTATTCAGTATATCAGGCTATTCGGGCTATTCAGTATATCAGACTATTTAGTATATCGGGCTAATCAGTATATCAGACTAATCAGGCTATGCAGTATATCCGCCTTTTCAGTATATCAGGCTATTGAGTATATCAGGCTAATCAGGTTATTCAGTATATCAGGCTATTCAGTATATCAGGCTGTGCAGTATATCAGACTATTTAGTATATCAGGCTAATCAGGCGATGCAGTATATCCGGCGATTCAGTATATCAGGCTAATCAGTATATCAGGCTAATCAGGCTATTCAGTATATCAGGCTGTGCAGTATATCAGGCTAATCAGGTTATTCAGTATATCAGGCTATTGAGGCTATTCGGTATATCAGACTATTCAGTTCATCAGGCCATTCAGTATATCAGGCTAATCAGGTTATTCAGTATATCAGGCTATTTAGGCTATTCAGTATATCAGACTATTCAGTTCATCAGCCCAATCAGTATGTCAGGCTAATCAGGCTATTCAGTATATCAGGCCATTCAGTATATCAGGCTTATCGAGCTATTCAGTATATCAGGCTATTCAGTATATCAGACTATTAAGTATATCGAGCTAATCATGCTATTCACTATATCAGGCTAATCAGTATATCAGGCTATTCAGTATATCAAGCTATGCAGTATATCGGGCTATTCAGTATATCAGGCTATGCAGTATATCAGGCTAATCAGTATATCAGGCTATTCAGTATATCAGGCTATTCAGTATATCAGACTATTAAGTATATCGGGCTAATCAGGCTATTTACTATATCAGGCTATTCAGTATATCAGGCTAATCAGTATATCAGGCTTATCAGTATATCAGACTAATCAGGCTATTCACTATATCAGACTATTCAGTATATCAGGCTATTCAGACTATTCAATATCAGGCTAATCAGGCTATTCAATATATCAGGCTATTCAGACTATTCCGTATATCAGGCTATTCAGACTATTCTGTATATCAGGTTAATCAGGCTATTCAGTATTTCATGCTATTCAGTATATCAGGCTATTAAATATATCAGGCTATTCAGTGCATCAGGCTAATCAGGCTATTCAGTATATCAGGCTAATCAAGCTATTTAGTACATCAGGCTATTCAGTATATCAGGCTATTCAGGCTATTCAGTATATTGGGTTAATCAGTATATCAGACTAATCAGGCCATTCAGTATATCAGGCTACCCAGGCTATTCAGTATATCAGACTAATCAGGCCATTCAGTATATCAGGCTACCCAGGCTATTCGGTATATTTGGCTAATCAAGATATTCAGTTCACCAGGCTATTCGGTACACCAGGTTATTCGGTCTATCAGGCTTATCAAGCTATTCAGTATATCAGGCTAATTAGGCTATTCAGTATATCAGGCCTATCAGGCTATTCAGTATACCAGGCTAATCAAGCTATTCAGTATGTCAGGCTAATTAGGCTATTCAGTACATCAGGCTAAGCAGGCTATTCAGTATATCAGACTAATCAGGCTATTAAGTATATCAGGCTAATCAGGCTATTCAGTATATCGGGCTATTCAGGCTATTCCGTATATCAGGCTAATCAGGCTATTCCGTATATCAGGCTATTCCGTATATCAGGCTAATCAGGCTATTCAGTATATCAGGCTAATCAGGCTATTCAGTATATCAGGCTATTCAGTACATCAGGCTAATCAGGCTATCGAGTATATCAGGTTATTCAGTATATTAGGCTAATCAGGCTATTCAGTATATCAGGTTAATCAGGCTATTCAGTATATCAGGTTATTCAGTATACCAGGTTAATCAGGCTATTCAGTATATCAGGCTAATCAGGCTATTCACTATATCAGGTTATTCAGTATACCAGGCTAATCAGGCTATTCAGTATATCAGACTAATCAGGCTATTCAGTATATCAGGTTATTCCGTATATCAGGCTATTCAGTATATCAGGCTAATCAGGCTATTCAGTATATCAGACTAATCAGGCTATTCAGTATATCAGGCTTATCAGGCTATTCAGTATATCAGGCTATTCAGTATATCAGGCTATTCCGTATATCAGGCTAATCAGGCTATACAGTATATCAGGCTATTCCGTATATCAGGCTAATCAGGCTATAGGTATATCAGGCTAATCAGGCTATTCTGTATGCCAGGCTAATCAGTACATCAGGCTATTCAGTATATCAGGCTAATCAGGCTATTCAGTACATCAGGCTAATCAGGCTATTCAGTATATCAGGCTATTCAGTACATCAGGCTATTCAGTATATCAGGCTAATCAGGCTATTCAGTATACAGGCTAATCAGTACATCAGGCTATTCAGTATATCAGGCTAATCAGGCTATTTAGTACATCAGGCTAATCAGGCTAATCAGTATATCAGGCTATTCAGTACATCAGGCTAATCAGGCTATTAAGTATATCAGGCTAATCAGGCTATTCAGTGTATCAGACTATTCAGTACATCAGGCTTATCAGGCTATTCAGTACATCAGACTAAACAGGCTATTCAGTATGCCAGACTAATCAGGCTATTCAGTACATTAGGCTAATCAGGCTATTCAGTATATCAGGCTAATCAGGCTATTCAGTACATCAGGCTAATCAGGCTATTCAGTACATCAGGCTAATCAGGCTATTCAGTATATTAGGCTAATCAGGCTATTCGGTATATCAGGCTAATTAGGCTATTCAGTACATCAGGCTATTCAGTATATCAGGCTAATCAGGCTATTCAGTACATCAGGCTATTCAGTATATCAATCTAATCAGGCTATTCAGTATATCAGGCTATTCAGTATATCAGGCTAATCTGGCTATTCAATATATCAGACTAATCAGGCTTTTCAGTATATCAGGCTATTGCGTATATCAGGGTAATCAGGCTATTCAGCTAATCAGGCTGTTCGGTATATCAGGCTATTCAGTATATCAGGCTAATCAGGCTATTCGGTATATCAGACTAATCAGGCTTTTCAGTATATCAGGCTAATCAGGTTATTCAGTATATCAGGCTATTCAGTATAACAGACTAATCAGGCTATTCAGTATATCAGGCTATTCAGTATATCAGGCTAATCAGTATATCAGGCTATTCCGTATATCAGGATATTCAGTATATCAGGCTAATAAGGCTACTCCGTATACCAGGCTAATCAGGCTATTGAGTATATCAAGCTATTCAGTATAGCAGACTATGCAGTATATCAGGCTATTCAGTATATAAGGCTATTCAGTATAGCAGACTATTCAGTATAGCAGACCGGCCTACATTAGAAGAAATTTATGTGTGAATTTTTTTTCAAGAGTATTTTCTTACCACTTTGTGTATTTTTGTGTTACAACATAGCACAGAACGTTAATTTCTGCGTATATTTTTATGGCCTATTGCATGGTATATTTAACAAAAATTATGTGTGTAAAATAGTCCAGAATACACTGGGTAGGCAGCTCTGGTATAAGCCTGTGTCGATATTGGCCAACTCGACAACAAAGCGAACACTAGAATCTATTGGAAATAACCACACTACTAATGTATAGCTTTGTCACTGGGTTGTATTACCCTATGTTTAACTCAAAGAGGTTTATTTTATGTCATAAGTTGTCCTTTTCCTCTTGTCAAGTGGTACAAAAAAGAAAGTGCTGATTTTTATTTTTATATACAAATTCTCGTTTCATTCTTATGGTGTACTTTCTATATGGAAATGAATTGAATGGAATAGTTTACGCCAAAGCGAGGCCGCCGACCTTTTCTCAAGTTTGACTACTTGTGTACTTCTCTGCAGATGGATTGATTGAGCAGATTCTGTTCACTTAATGTAAGGCTAAGTAGTTTATATTTTATCTTTAACTTTTTCTTATTTTCATTTCATAGCAAAAGACTTTTTAATTATAGTTGTGTTGGTGTGGTCATTTTTATAAGTCAAATACCTTTAAGCAAGACGTTGAAACAATCTATAATCTCTATTTCTTGTTGCATCGATCATCATGAGCATGTACATACTAATTATGTGCTTAATATGATGAAAATAGTCTTAATTTGTTAAACAAGTCTACGCCTATAGGGGGCGGAAGTAACTCCCCTCCTCCATTCCAACAGCATTGTGTGGGTTCCCATGAATAGTTATCCAAAAAGCGTGTGTCGCAATGACTGTGGGTGTGATTTCTATGTGATTTGTGCATAAATAGAAAGAGCGAGTAGGATACATATATCAGTGTATTGAAACTGATAATGACGTCATCATTGCACCAAGGAATGTACTGGCGCACCCTGAATCAAGCATTCCTCAAATTTGTTTTTAAGAAACTACTAAATTAATAGAGTTTTGTTCAGGAATTCTTGTAAATGTGCTACGACATCCGCAGCCGGAACGGGTATGTTTCTATGTCCCGGTCTGGCCAGGAAACTTGAATATGATGGTATTATGTGCTAGTTTACACTGTTATATCGATTGATCGATTGATTTATTGATTGATTGATTGATTGGTGTTTTACGTCGCGCTTAAGGACATTTCTCTTATATGACGGCGGTGTATTCCAACATTCGACACTAGCACAACCAAGATGTGAAGCGTTTCCATAATGCTGGAAAGTAAATTTTCCTCCAGTGATATGTAAAGACAGCATTGCTACTCGTTAAACAAACTGCCCTTAGCCAGAGTGCGCTGGTTTATATCGGAGCAAGTTGTCAAAGTATGCTGCAATGTATATGGAGATAATATTTGGGGAAATAACAGGTTCAAAAAAGTGAAGTATCGGCATACAAAAAAGCTTCTTTGTGTTAGCTAGCGTTTACAATAATGTTAAAAGCTGTTATGTGCTGAACTACTGAAGTAGCTGCCAATAATCAAAATAACGCTTTCCGTTATAATGCGTATAATGGGGAAAAGAAAATACAATTATACGAGGACAATATGTTTGAAAATCGCTGGTCTTGTCCAAATAGTCTATCTAAAAAACTCCAGTCAAACAAACATGTGAACGGTTTAAGGTCTTGCTGGACCCCTTAGTCGATTTTCAGAACACCTGTTGTATTTAGTCGCTAATGCAGAAGAATGTAAATCTGAACTATATATATTTCTAAAAGCAATAATACTGGCACAGGGATGTAGATTAATTAAAATTTGAAGTTTCTAACATGAATAGTTTTTTTAGAAATACGCCTTGCTTAAAGTCTGCCAGAAATAGGCAATTAAGTTTTGCGACTTGAATGAATGATCATGGGAAAACAAAATAATAGGCCCCAATTTAACTGTTTGTTATTAGAATTTCTCATCAATTCGGCTCTAATGCTAAACTCCACCACTATTTACGATGGAAAAACTCCGCTTCGGAAGTTGCCAGTGACCTGCGCAGTTGCGGTTTCCTCAGTCCTGCGCAGTTTCCTGTACCATTGAAACAGTTCCCGCTCTCATAAAAATGGGAGAGAAAAAGACTTAAGTACAGTATGGTGTAATACACCAATCAGCATTGAGTTCTTTCGGGGTATGTCGAATCAAATTTGATAGACATTTGGCTGACCTGGCGTAGAATACACGCCTGCTTGCATTAATTTTCTTATACAACTTATTTCTCAATATTCACACAAAAAAACAATGACAAAGGACAAGTACATATGCATTCTAAAATAGAATCGATTCTACTTCCTACGTCGAGGCATTGAATCTAAGATACACCCGGGCCAACTTGTTTTGCACTTTTTTTATTTGCTGATCTGTGGCTTTAACGTCGCCCCAAATATGGGCAGAAACTTATGCGTGATGGCCAGGCATGGCGTACGAGAGTTGTCTTAGTCTCGTCCACTGAAGAAACTCTCGTGAGAAAACGATTGGTATACATATGTTGTTTAGTAGAAGTCACGTCTACACAGGTTTCCAGTAAGAGCCTATTAAAAAACCCTACTAAAATTCAAAATGTATATATAAGCTGAGGTAAATTGAACACAAAAATTCTTAGTTTTACCAGGCAAGTTAAACAGTATCTGCATCGACTATTGAAATAAAAATTTTTTTTTTAGGGAATTGCTGTCCTCGGCTAAAAAATTCACACATCTAACCCGAAATACATCATATTAAAATCAAATAAAAATTAATCTAGATGTGTGGCCAGCACAATTCAAGTAGTAGGCATTGAAACTGAATTTGGCGCATTCTTTTTTTTTCTCGGAAATGTTTGTCGACTTTTAGAATTGCGCATATGAGAATATAAAAAGACCCATGCATATTTATTTTTATATCACCGGTTCTTTTATTGAATGTATGAACAGCTGAGGCGTCGGTATAAATGGGGGAGAATTTAGGGTGTTCTTGTCACGAAACAGATATAAATCACCTGAAATAGTTCGCATTGATGATTGGTCGAGACAGAGCTAACAGTGTCGCGTAAAGGGGAGGTTAGTCAGTAAGCATGAAGACTAGCATCAGATATTTGTAAACAATGGTGTCAAGTAGTGAATATACCAAGTCCTACTTGTTCGGATAATAGTGTTTAAATATAGGTTATGAACTGAACGGAAATATTTCCCTTTTAATAAATTGTATTCATTGAGGGTAAGTTTTGAAAAGCAAACTGGTTTTGACCTGACCTGTCTATATGGTCTATTGAACAGGGTTTGTACCTTCCACCTACACCATGCTGCACCTCGGAAGACGGTTATCACACCCGTCTAATATGGTTTAGGTTTGGGCAATAATTGTAGGTGAGTCCGATATGATAGCTTTAAAACACAGTTATTCACATGGTATCATGTCTACATATCGATTAACCCTTTAGGTGGGCAATTTGGGACGTTTTGTAAAAACAAAAGGTAATTCCGATAGTTTGGTACCGTTTAGTACCTTCGATTGCGTATTTATGTTTGCTTCTGGCAAACGAGACATCAAATCTCCTCATACAGTTTGGAACACACCTACATCAATGGAATCTAGATAACGAGCATTAGTCATGGGGAAGGAGATATCTTCGATCAGGATTTGTCCTAATTTTTAAAATTTTATAAATATTGCGCTGAAATTAGTGCTTGGCATGGGATTCATTTGATAGACCCGGGTACCACGTTTGAGGTAAGTATTGACTCCGAAATATCTCACTGGGATTCACCAGGACTGAATCTCTGAATTGGTCAGTATCACGTTTTCCTTGGCCTGTAAGTGTCACAGAGAAAGGTTTCTATAAGATGAAATCCGTGACTTTTAGTATGAAAGGCGCATGTATCATACACTGACTTAACTAACTGATATTGTTCTTTGTAAACTGCACATATATTATTTCAAACAGAATATTAACAGTTTCTTTTGTTATTTTGGGAGAAATCTTTCGTATTGGGGACAGATTCCAGTTTAGAAAATTTAGCAGTCTGAGGCCCGTCTGGGAATCGAACCAATGACCCTCAAAGTGTGGCGCAAAATAGCAGGTAATAAATGTCGGCCGTCTATGCCACTCATTCGAGCGGCTTCGACTGGTATACATTTTCTGAACTAGAATATGTTTAAACTAAGGAAAGGTAAACACAAAAGAATTGATATTTTCCTTTGTCTAGAAAAAAATTACGGCTCTTTAATGTCAAAACCAATGTTTGACAGATTTATTATGGGAGCCTTTTTTTGTATATCAATGTGGTAGATTTTAGGGGAAATAATTTTACAATTTATAGAGGCAGATATATTGTAACCCAAGGTCCCGGGTTCGATTTCCGGTGGAGGCAAGCAAATTTTTCTCTCAAAATACATATAGCCACTCTCCTTCGATATTTAACTTTAATCTTCGTTAGTAAAGTTATGAATATGTGGTCAAATCCAAGAAAATAATCCTAGTGGCTAACTGTCATTCTTTATAAATTTGCCAGTTCCTTAGTCTTTGTTTAAACAGTCTTTGGACTGCGGAGAAAATATCTTACGTAGGAATGACCGTGTTTTGACCATTCGCACTGTCGCTCTCCTACCTAGATAAATGAAACAATTATTACATAGCGTAGGAGGGGGGTTATCTGCCCTTTAGTTCATGGATCTTAAGATGCCACCAAACTCGATCGTTCTTGTGATATGAGTTGATCTGAGCCTTAAAACGTGTGTTTGAATTCCAGGTAATTCATTGGGTGAAATAGATCACATGGTTATCTGCAAAACTCAAAATTCTTGAAAGACGACAGAAAAGTGTGACATAATTCAAATGTAATTCATTCGCCTGAGTAAGCAATATGTCAATTTTGACGATAGTGCCTATGCTGATACGTGTGCTGTAGTGTATTCATTGTATAACTTGACTGAAAATAGCTACTTGAAGACAAATGTCAACCTCTTGTAAGGGGCTGG
>JAQQZZ010159115.1:0-12141 GCA_030265115.1 Mopalia vespertina | reverse complement strand
AAGCTATATAACCATTATATGGGGATAGTCATGTTTGGCCCAGCTACTGCGTTAGATGTAGGTATTAAAGTTTAAACTATAGATACTCAAAGCTATATAACCAATATATGGGGATAGTCATGTTTGGTCCAGACACTGCTTTAGAGGCAGGTATGTGTAAACCATAGATACTCAAAGCTATATTATCATAATATATCGCAAACATGTTGACAAGAGAGAGAGAGAGAAGACAATAAAGATGTCTTTACACAATTTATAAGCAAATGGGCACTTCCATAAAAGTCTATGACATTTGCTCTAATGGCGATTACTCCCTGACATTTGCTCCAATGGTGATTACTCCCTGACAACCGCTCCAAGGGTGATTACTCCCTGACATCTGCTCCAAGGGTGATTACCCCCTCACAATCACTCCAAGGGTGATAACTCCCTGACAACCGCTCCAGGGGTGATAACTCCCTGACAACCGCTCCAAGGGTGATAACTCCCGGATAACCGCTCCATTACTCCCTGACAATCGCCCCAGGGGTGATTACTCCCTGACGTTTGCTTCAATGGTGATTACTCCCTGACATTTGTTCCACTGGTAATGACTCCCTGACATTTGCTGCACTGGTAATGACTCCCTGACATTTGCTGCACTGGTAATGAATCTCTGACATTTGCTACACTGGTAATGAATCCCTGACATTTGCTCTAATGGTGATTATTCCCTGACATTAGTTCCAAAGGTGATTACTCCCTGACATTTACTCAAAGGGTGATTACTCCCTTAAATTTGCTCCAATAGTGATTACTCCCGGACATTTCCTTCAGCGGTGATTCCACCTTGACATTTGCTCCAGCGGTGATTACGCATTGACATTTGCTTCAGCTGTGATTACGCGCTGAGATTTGCGGCAGCGGTGATTACGCGCTGAGATTTGCTTCAGCGGCGATAACACGCTCACATTTGCTTCAGCGGTGATAACACCTTGAAATTTGCTTGAGCGCTGATTACGCGCTGACATTTGCTTCAGCGGTGATTACACCTTTACATTTGCTTTAGCGGTGCTTACGCGCTAACATTAACTTCAGCAGTATTTACACGCTGAGATTTGCTTCAACAGCGATTACACGCTGACATTTGCTCCAGCGGTGACTACAAGCTGACATTTGCTTCAGCGTTGATTACACGCTGACATTTGCTTCAGCGGTGATTACACACTGAGATTTGCGTCAGCGGTGATTACACGCTGAGATTTGCGTATGCGGTGATTACACGCCGAGATTTGCTTCAGCGGCGATTACGCACAGACAATTGCTTCAGCGGTGATAACATGCTGACAATTGCTTCAGCGGTGATTACACGCAGACATTTTCTTCAGGGGTGATTACGCGCTGACATTTTCTTCAGCGGTGATTACGCGCTGACATTTGCTTCAGCGGTGATAACCCCTTTACATTTGTTTCAGCGGTGATTACGCGCTGACATTTGCTCAAACTGGTTATTCCTTGGCATTTGCTGCTTACTTACTTCGATGTACGAGACCATCAAGAAAATGAATACGGCAATCGCGGGGGTGGTTTTTACGAGTTTTTTTTCCTCGGTTTCCACCGTATTTTAGCAAGGAACTCTGTGAAATGTACAACCCGTCGTCCTATATGTGAAATATCCTTAAGAACCACGTTAAACCCCAATGAAGCAAACAAACAAATTTGGCATTTGCTTCCACGAAACTAGCTTAGACACCAACTGCTCAAAGGCCAGTTTAATACTCTTCGACAACTGTTGATATGACAAAAGCCGTTATGGCGATTGGCCCACATCAACCGGCTCAAGGCCGACTACTCTGTTGACACTTTATCCCAGAACAACTGCCACGTCAACTGATGCGTTACTGACTATCTAAATTATTACCCAATCAGAACAGGTGTCTGACATGTTAGTTCATAAGCACGGTTGATAAATATCTTGATTTGTTTTTGTTACATGTACATGATTCAGCGGTTCAGTTTTTTGTTACCTTGTCTGATCTCGACAGTACAGGGTTTTTCATGGTGCTAAGCTTAATTTTGCGTTCAGCTGGTATAACACATAACTGTGACTACCGATATCGTATTTTAATGTTGTCTGTATTCATTCTCCTCTTAGTACTGCACAGCGTATGGTGACTAATGTATTTTGTCTGTATTCATTCTCCTCTCAGTGCGGCACAGCGTATGATGCCTAATGAATTTTCAGTGTACATTTTTCCTCTCAGGCCAGCGCAGCGTATGGTGACTAATGGATTTTTCGGTATTCATTCTCTTCTCAGCACAGCACAGCGTATGATGACTATCGTATTTTTTTCTGTATTCGTTCCCCACTCAATGCCTTTACAGCGTTTGACGAGTAATGTATTTAGTCAGTATTCGTTCCACACTCAATGCCTTTACAGCGTTTCACGACTAATGTATTTAGTCTGTATTCTTTTCCACACTCAGTGCCTTTACAGCGTCTGACGACTAATGTATTTCTCCGTATTCATTCTCACTCTATGCAGTAAAGCGCATGGTGACTTATGTATTTTGTCTGTATTCTTTCCCCACTTAATGCTGCATAACGTATGCATGGTGGCAAATGTATTTGTCCGTATCATTATCACTCAATTCTCTACAACGTACAATACTAATGTATTTTGCATGTATTTATTCCCCACCCGTTGCAACACAGCGTATGATAACTAATGTATTCAAGTGAAACACAACTGTTTTTCGACTTAAACTTGTTATTTTTATTGCCTATTTTCAATGACAACCATCTGTATTGCATTTGCAATCGATTTAGCATAGCCGTTAATTAGTTAATTTAAAATTCGGAACTGACGTCATTGTTCGAAATTGTCCCCTAGTGCCTGCACTGCTGGATGCTATCATATAAAGCCGAAAGTGAGGATTCCTTCCCAAAGCGAAACAACAACTACAAACAACCGCTTGTACATATCAACCTGGTACTAAATACCGGATTTTTGAAAACCGCATGTCAGTTGAAAACATGCTTAACGTATGTGTTATTCAAAGAGCTATTTTAATATGTATACAACAGATTAACATTGCGCTTTGAGGACCGAGCTTGTGTATACGCTGTATTGTTAAAGATGCATTGAACTGCATCCATAAGCAAACGGACACACTGGTGACCGACCGTGTATTCGAACAATGACGTCAGTCCCGCCAATCAATTAACTAATTAACGGCTATGCTTACTGGAATGCAAGTGCAAAAGAGATGTTTGTCTTTGACGATATGCAATAAAAATAATAAGTTTAGGTCAGAAAACAGTTGTCTTTCCCTTTAAGTCTGAAATTATTCCCCACCAATTGCAACACAGTGTATATAGTGACTATTGTGTTTTGTCTGTAGTTATTCTCCACTCAATGCAGTAAAACGAATGATGACTAGCATTTTGTCTGTATTCAATCCCAATTTAATGCATTACTGCATATGATAACCAGTGTTTTGACTCTGTATTCATTCTCCACTCAATGTACCACAACGTATGACGATTGATGTATTTTGTACGTATTCCTTCCCCACTCAATGCATTACAGCGTGTAACGATTAATGTATTTTGTACGTACATGTATTCACTCACTGCAGTACAACATGTGGTGACTAATGGACTAAGTTTGTATCCATTCTCTAAGCAATGCAGCACAGCATATGATGACTTATGTATTTGGTCAAAATTCGAGAAAAGGTTCGGACGTGCAGTGAGACCAGGCCTAATCATATAAACAAAGAGCGTTTAATAAAGTCACGCAATGCGAGGTTTGAGTAAGGTCAGTTTCTCCTCTGTTTACCAAACGACCAGATAACAAGCTCTGACAGTCAGTCATCGGCTGGTCAACACAATGTTCTGGAGAAGATAAGCTTCTCTGCCATTGATCAACGAGACAACGCAATTGGTGGTCGTTGGTAGAGAATTAAGCCAAATCTGATTGCGACAGCTTTACAGAGGGTACAACGAACAAAGACAAGACAGCACAATCGCAGAACGTATCACAAATACATCACAAACAGGTTGGCTTCATGTCGCCCCTTAGCTCTTAGAGCACCAGGGAAATCTTTATGCGGAAGTTGTTTAATATTGCGGCCTGGAAAAGTAATGAATTGCACAAAGAATTCTTTCTATACATGTTTCCTTTTCGACCCATTAAAATAAACCAATCAAATTATCTTCATAAGTTACATTATCTATAATTTCAGATGTCGAAAACTAGACTTAGAAATTAAGTTGAAATAAAAAGAAATGCCCTATTAACGATTTATTCAAAATATATAAGAATAAACGAGTTCATATATTCACTTTCATAAAATAGTACAATTAAGAAAACCTCTTTCTTACCTTCGTGTGATTATGTCAGAGAGAGTGGATGTACCTTATGGTGCGATACATATATAATACTAATATTTATCAGGAATATCAAAAGTAAACAAAAACTGTTGTTCAATTTTCCTGTTTTCGTAATATCTATGATCACAGCTGACAATGTAAAAAAACAATTAAACCTCTGTTGTTAATGTGATAATGTTACATTATTTTAATTTTTTATTAACCAACTTTGATTAACCATTAATTCATCGGTTATGACATCTCATAAATTATCATATCGAAATTTTAAAATAATTTCATAATTACAATACAATAGTTTATTTAATTATAATTATTAACTTTGTCTGTGTTAAGTATACTTTCTAAGCTGTAAAATGCTATAAATAATAACCCTATAACCTTCAACATCTTAAAAACAGAAGTATTATAAAACATATGAAAACCATTGTGTTTATTTTGACTTACATAAGTAAAGGAAATGTTTGAGGATTTTTGTCCTCGTGAATATTCACAGCATATTTGATTATTTTACAGTGACCCAGTTTCCGGTTTGGATTTCTGTCATCCTGGTAGCTGCAGCCTCTGTTTTTTACACATCATTGGTAAGTCGTTCTCCATGTGATTACTCGATTTTTATACTGACATTTGCAAGGGTTTGCACACCACATAATCTAATGTGTTTTCAAATGTGTAACAGCTTGTGATTGTCTTATACTTGCTTTAATTAATTCAATAAAATTGGTAGGAACATGACACAGGACCAAGGACCAGCCTCTGTGTCACTTCTCGAAAGGTCTATATTTGAATTGGAATCTCGATTAGCTGACATCACAATGGCTGCGATGGGCTTCCATATATCAAAGACTCCCCCTCCGATAAAATGTTAACTCTTGACCATAAAGTCTTAGGTCTTGACTTTACAATATAAACTCTTGACATACAACGTTAACTCTTGACCATACAATGTTAACACTTGACCATTGAATGTTAACACTTGACCATAAAATCTTAACACTTGACCATAAAATGTTAACTCTTGACCATAAAGTCTTAGCTCTTGACTATACAATATAAACTCTTGACCATACAACGTTAACTCTTGACCATACAATGTTAACACTTGACCATACAATGTTAACACTTGACCATACAATGTTAACACTTGGCTATAAAATGTAAACACTTGACCATAAAATGTTAGCTCTTGGTCATACAATGTTAACACTTGACCATAACATGTTAACACTTGACCATTGAATGTTAACACTTGACCATAAAATCTTAACACTTGACCATAAAATGTTAACACTTGACCATAAAATCTTAACACTTGACCATAAAATGTTAGCTCTTGATCATAAAATGTTAACTCTTTACTATAAAACGTTAACACTTGACCATACAATGTTATAATATATTAGCTCTTGACCATTGAATGTTAGCCTTCGACCATAAAATGTTAACACTTGACCATAAAATGTTAACTCTTTACCATAAAATGTTAACTCTTTACCATAAAAGTCAGCTCTTGACCATACAAAGTTAACACTTGACCATAACATTAAATGTTAGCTTTTGACCATGAAATGTTAATATTTGACCATAAAATGTTAAGTGTTTGTTGTGTTGGAAAGTGAACGTTGGTAAGTAAAGACATGTTTGTGTTCGGTACATGTACTGCCCTCATGCACATATGTATATATAATGTTCCACAAACGGCTCCAGCAGCTTTTTACCTGTTGTCGTTCTATTTTGTAGGGTGGTATAAAGGCTGTGATATGGACCGATGCTATTCAATTCATTATTATGGTTGGAGGAATCCTAGCTGTTATTATAATGGTAAGATAATGCCCACTTATGATATTAATTATGGAAAACTTTACGACAGGATAATGGTCAAATATAGAATCAATTTTGGTTAGGCATCGACGGGATAAAGTGGTAAAATATAGCATGATCTGTTCTAGATTGTGTTGAAATAGTTTTTTAATGATCATGGTTTAACTTTGTGTAAATTGTCGTAAAATATGACGGTACAATATATTACAATGACCAAACATTGTGATGGTGAGGCGATGGCTGAGTATGCTATAAATTATGTTCAATATCATAATGGTCAGTCTGGTATTAACCACTATGACATGAATCGGAAGTAAGTTTATTTTTAACACAATTGCATGTTTTCAGGGCTGTATATATGTTGGTGGTTTTGGCGCTATGTGGCAGCTCAATGTTGATGGCGGGCGAGTGAAGTTTTTAGAGTTGAGTATTCATATTTCCCAACCTCTCTGTCATAGATGCTCATGAATCCAAGACTTACCCTCAGAAAATTTGGGTTTTCAAAGAGAAAACTTGAATGTACATGTAAAGAAAACAAATGGTATATGTGCATGATTATAAAGTCTCAAGTTAGCGCTGTTTGCGATGGCGATCAGATCTCTTAATAGGATTACCAATATGAGAAATTCAAGAACTTGACCATGGACCATGGCAAATTTGCAATCACAAATGGTTGCTTTGTTTAATATTTCATTCAAATTATATAAATTTATCCGTTCTGTTTGATTTCAGCTTTGATCCTAATCCTTTGGTTAGACATACATTCTGGACGCTGGTTGTAGGAAATGTTATCAGAAACTTTCATCTTGGGTTCAATCAGTCTACAGTTCAAAGAGTGGTTTCCATGGATACGCTGGCGAAAGCAAAGATGTAAGCAGTTAATTGGTATTATTAATGTAACAAAACCGAATGGACACTTTGCAAACCCTCATTTCGAGAAGCTCAGCAATCATCAATAAAATAAACACACTCAGACAACAATTTAGATTTAGATGTATACAACATCTGAGAACCTGAGCTCCTACCAAATAACACCAATACATTAATACATCTGAGAACCTGAGCTCCTACCCAATAACACCAACACATTAATACATCTGAGAACTTGACCACCTGCCCAATAACACCAACACATTAATACATCTGAGAACTTGACCACCTGCCCAATAACACCAACACATTAATACAACATTGGAGAACTTGACCATGTACTCAATAAGATCAATATATTAATACAACATCTGAGAACCTGACCACCTTCTCAAATACGTCAACACATCAATACAACATCTGAGAACTTGACCCCTACCCAATAACATCAACTCATGAATACAACATCTGAGAACCTGACCCCCTACTTAATAACACCAACACATGAATACAACATCTGAGAACCTGATCCCCTACGTAATAACACCAACACATGAATACAACATCTGAGAACCTGACCCCCTACCCAATACTTACCCAACAACATCAACACACTCCGGCAACATATCAGAACTTACCCCTTTCCAGATTAAAATGAACCCACACAATGCGTCTTTCTCGCATGTGGAGGCCAATGACGTTAAATCCATAACAATCGAGTTAAAATCAGATGCCACTGGTCTTGATGGCATTTGCATGTCCAATGTAAAACTATTCACAGGTGCTCTGTGTGATCCGCTCGCCTATATAATAACCCATTTTTGACTACCGTACTGGAACTCTTCAAGATCATCTATTAATATAAAGATTCCAGAATTTTCATATATATTGCCCAACATCCATTCTTCCATGTTTTAGCAAAATTCTTTAAAAATTAGCCGCTAACATGATGCCAACTTTTTCGACTCTTATAATATTATCTCATCAGACCAATACGGCTTCAGGCCAAATCATTCAACAACACACGAGGGATGCAGCCTTTACGATAAACTTATGAAAGCAAAGGAAATTGGGCAGCTTTCAATTGCTATTTTTCTTGATCTTTCAAAAGCGTTCAATATGATCAACCATTCAATATTGTAGGATAAAATGACACACTAAGACTTCAAGGCCACTCAAAATCATTGCCTTCAAGGCTATTTTTGCAGCATGTCGCAGCAATTATTATACAATAGGGTACTATCGAGCCTGAGAGATCCCCTGTGGTTCCACAGGAATAAAGCCTAGACTAATTACAATTTCTTTTTACTTTATACAAACAACATTACTGGTACCAGTTCACGACAGCTCTACTGACCGCCTAATAGACTTTATTCCATCCCCCCAATACATCCCCCCAATACATTATTTCCAGTTATTACGATAAATCTCTGCATACAATACTCGTATTTGGTGAATAAATAAACTAAACTAACTGACACTCTCTTCCTAGAAATGGAAAGAAAATGTGTACATTATGCTATCCCTAAATACAAAGAAGAAATAATACATGCTGGTACTGGTACAATCACATCGCATGAGGAACCGTCCTTCTTAGTTCGTCTCAGACAAAGAGGTGGAACGACAATCACAGCTTATGTCTTTTGGTCTCTACTTTGATGGTATAGGTTCAATTAATCATATTGAAAATCGAAGACCAGATTATTACTTAAAATGTGCCTAAACGTGATACTTTTTGCTGGTATGTGATAATCTTACTGAAAATTGAACCAAAAAATCTAACTAAATGACAAATCACACTACAAAAGGTTAAGCTAGTGGAAGCATAAACTTGCTAAGTGGTCAACCATTTTTAGCGGATTCGGAGTCCGATTATAAATTATTATGTTTGTAGAGTAACTGTAACGCTAGAAATTATCTTGTGTGATTAATTTATTTTTACACACTTTATATTAATATATATTTACAGCATAGTGTTAATCGCCATTCCCGGGTTCTTGTTATTCGGCACGCTAGCTTGTTTAGAAGGAATGATATCCTATGCTTACTTCGCTTATTCAGAATGTGATCCTTATGCTGCCAAATTGATCTCCAACACTAATCAGGTAAGTACCTATTTATCTTATGACACTAATTGATTGGTTCGTTTGTTTTCCTCATTGGAGGTGACAGTTGCCATGGTGCCAAGCTGCAACACGACACCGATTTGTTATGGCGTCCGAGGATTGTGTCTAAGTATTATATTGTCTTGTCATTGTTAGTTCCTAGTGACGTTGAAGGTGATTTCCATCACCCGTTGAACAGGCAGCCGTTATATGAACGAAATATCCTTATATATTGCGCTAAGCCCAATCAAGCAAATGTTAATTTTGTTTCCTAACTTGGAGGAAATTTATGAGAATAAAATGCAGATAGTAGTCCCTATAAACAATACTGTCCTATTTAGACCCAGTTATAACATTGTATAGTCGACCAAGGCCACCTGGTCTAAGCAGGTTCTCTGATGAACGTTATATATTATTGTCTTTACAGGTGTTACCATTCGTCGTGATGGAATTGTTCCGGACTTTACCGGGATTGCCCGGACTTTTTCTTGCGTCTCTCTTCAGTGCCTCGTTAAGGTAACACAGTCTTTCAACTTAGGCATTGCATGGTTTGGTCAACGTGTTTTTTTAAAACTATTTTATACCTGACCTCCAGCAAAATACACTTAATTAAAAACTCAGAAAAACTCTATAAACCAACTGAATCAACTTAAACTGAAACAAAGAGACAATCAAAGACAGAACCGCAAGGAAAAAACCCAGAGAGCAATGCAGAGATCATCAGACAGATAGCAAACTCAAAAAGAAAAATATAAAAACTCAAACAGAAAGAAAAAGACGAGGTAAGTTCAGCAATAAGAAGCATAAGTAAAAATGATAAACTCCAACAGAAATACAGCACAAAACGCTAGACGAAAACTATGTGGAAACAATGTCAAACAGAACATTAATAACTCAAAAATAAAGATAAAAAGAAACATAAATACAAAATCAAACACAAACATAAAACTTACAATCAATCACAAATCCAAAGACAGGGGAAACGCAAACAGAATTCATGATCGCTAATCGTTTCAATAAAGTCATTTGACTTGCGCTGAAACCTTGTACTAAATCATTTAACCCAACAATTTTCCAGTACCTTATCGTCAGCCCTGAGTAGTATCTCCGCTATGGTGTGGACGGATTTCCTTCAACCTCACATGACAAACGCTTCTGACGTAAAGTCTACAATTGCCGCTAAACTGGTTGGTGAGTATGTTGTACCATTCTTGTGAAACTTATAAGTGAGAAGGGCGTACCATTGTGGCTAAACCAGTGAGTGAGAAAGTGGTACCATTGTGGCTAAACCAGGTGGTGAGTAGGTTGTTCCATTGTGGCTAAAGTGTTTGGTTCATATGTTGTACCATTGTGGGTGAAGTTATTGGCGAGTGTGTTGTACCGTTGTGGTTGAAGTTATTGGTGAGTATGCTGTACCATTGTGGCTAAAATTATTGGAGAGTGTTTTACCATTGTGGCTAAAGTTATTTGTGTGTGTGTTGTGCCATTGTGGCTAAAGTTATTGGTGAGTGTGTTGTGCCATTGTGGCTAAAGTTATTGGTGAGTGTGTTGTACCATTGTGGGTGAAGTTATTGGTGAGTGTGTAGTGCCATTGTGGCTAAAGGTATTGGTGAGTGTGTTGTGCCATTGTGGCTAAAGTTATTGGTGAGTGTGTTGTACCATGGTGGCTAAAGGTATTGGTGAGTGTGTTGTACCATGGTGGCTAAAGTCATTGGTGAGTGTGTTGTGCCATTGTGGCTAAAGTTATTGGTGAGTGTTTTGTACCATGGTGGCTAAAACCATTCGTGCGTATGTTGTACGATTGCGGCTAAGGTTATTCATGCCTGTGTTGTATAATTGTGGCTAAAGCTATTTGTTCGTGTGTTGTGCTATTGTGGCTAGTGCGTGTGTACACAAGTCAAGCAATTCAAATATCTATATACGTCAAAATATTTTGGGCAATATACTCATTTTTTTAATTGTATAGATACATATGCAAAATATTTGAGCTATGTACACACAAGACATGACATATCAATTGAACTATGTACAAATACAATCATATCAACACACATTTGTAAAAGAATGGACTATTTAAAATATATATCTAATAAACTTAAGTATGTAGAAATATGTTTGTAGAAATATGGATTCACAATGAGACTAGAGGTTATTTAAAACATGATGCATTTTGCTCGTTCTTCAAAAATAGATGATTTTGAAAAACAATTCTTAATCAGTATTATTTGGATCAATAGTGTTGTAAAAGAGTTTATATCTGAAACAAATACTGTTTGTTCGTAGATTAATTTTAGATGGAGGTGGATTTAAGGTTTTCAATTGTCTTAGAAGTCGCATTGATGCGTTAAAATATATTTTATTGGTTAGGTATGTGTAGTTAAAAGAACAATTGATAATTTTATTTGAGAACAGGAGGTCACAATATTGTGTAGGTTTAAAAACAGGTGGCAATTTAGAATGCGTACAAAGAACGTAATATTCTGCTTTATCACACGGGATAATAGATTTGTAAAATAAACATTTTTTTGAGCTCTCTCTAATCTGTTGCTGTGTGACTTTTGATGAGGTGACACAATTTCAGAACAAAAATTAAGCCTGCTCCTGACCAAATTGAAATATAAAGATTTGCTGCGTGTGTTGTACCGATGCGGGTGAAGTTATTGGTGAGTGTGTTGTACCGATGCGGGGGAAGTTATTGGTGAGTGTGTTGTACCAATGCGGGGGAAGCTATTGGAGAGTGTGTTGTACGGATGCGGTGGAAGTTAGTGGTGAGTGTGTTGTACCGTTGTGGGTGAAGTTATTGGTGAGTGTGTTGTACCGTTGCGGGTGAAGTTATTGATGAGTGTGTTGTACCAATGCGGGGGAAGTTATTGGTGAGTGTGTTGTACCGTTGTGTGTGAAGTTATTGGTGAGTGTGTTGTACCGTTGCAGGTGAAGTTATTGGTGAGTGTGTTGTACCGTTGTGGGTGA
>JAQQZZ010159104.1:0-12142 GCA_030265115.1 Mopalia vespertina | reverse complement strand
TCAGATTCATCAATAATCAAGAACCTGCCATAACAAAACTACAGGTATGTTCAGATTCATCAATAGTCAAGAACCTGCCATTACAAAACTACAGGTATGTTCAGATTCATCAATAATCATGAACCTGCCATTACAAAACTACAGGTAGGTTCAGATTCATCAAGAACCTGCCATTACAAAACTACAGGTAGGTTCAAATTTATCAATAATCAAGAACCTGCCATTACAAAACTACAGGTAGGTTCAGATTCATCAATAATCAAGAACCTGCCATAACAAAACTACAGGTATGTTCAGATTCATCAATAGTCAAGAACCTGTCATTACAAAACTACAGGTAGGTTCGCATTTACCTGTCAATGATCAGGATTTTCTATAATGAAACCACTGGAGGGTTTAGTTTTAGTGGTAGTAATTAAAAACAGACAGTTGCCTTAAAACCAGGATGGTTAAACCTTGTCATTCAATAACAACGTGACATGACTAAATGACCAGTAAGTTTACTAAACTTCAGGTAGGTTCAATTTGGACCGTGATCTATAATTTAGGTTCTTTTCAATGTCTGAACCTACCATGATTATACAACAGATACATGTAGGTTCAACTTTATACCCCTAACCTACCATTAAGAAACTAAGCAGGTACGTTCAACTCAATACTGAACCTACAATATTTAAAATACAGGTAGGAATTAACAGGAGCAATCTTTCAGAATGTCACAGAGTATGATATGTGGTTATATGGACAAGTAGGCAACCTGAATCAGAACCAATGGTATGGATGTAGATATTAAAAGTTTTCATTGTTCTATTATCAGGCTTGGTGGAGAGGTCAAAAACAAAGACAGACATACAAAGATAGGCTTGGGGTCCTGCATGGAAATGAAGATGCTATTATTAAGGTGAGAACATGACATAAACTTATTTCACTGATTCGCATGACATGCTTGGAAAATAAAACTCAAAATCGAACAACCAAGGTTGGTTTTGTTTCACTCATTTTGTAGTGATGATGCCATGTGAGCGAATTAACCAAACCACAGCACAGAATTCCAATAACACAAACTCTTTAAAACCCAGAGCGGTTTTGGTCTCATTGGTTTCTACCATTTACACAGACTATTATCAATATATATATATTTTCTGCTTACCAAGTGTCCAAAACCTTATATAAATGATGTCATCAATGTCTCTTCTTATGCAAATTAGTTCACTTTTATAGTAATACTGGGCTAGATCATACATTATTTGGGTTTTCTTCCCCCAAATCAGAAATTCTACACAGAACATGTGTTAATTATGATTTAATTTATTGTATACAGCTGCAGTCCTTGGTGAGAATGTGGAGGGCAAGGAAGAGGCACAGGGAAAGGCTCCAGTACTTCAAGGACAATGTAAGTCCTCCCATTACCCTAAACTATAAAATAAACGATATTTTTTCTTTTCAAATCACAGTTTTGGTCCCTCCGGTAATAGTAAAACCATAAAAATATGTCAACATGTAAATTTTACTTCCAGTATTTCTGCGTAAATACATTTATTGTTTTTGTTCTCAATATACAGACGAATATTTTTTTTTTTTACCTCGCAGCACATGTTGAAGGAATGTATTGCTATGGTTCTGTCTGTTTGTATTTAATTTTTTTTTTTTTTTATATAATTACATTTAAGCTAATTACACTTTTTTGTAAATGTTAATGTTACAAAGCTTTGATTTGAATAGATATATTATTTTTCTATTACAGGAAGACTCAATTGTTAAAATGCAGGCCTTTGTTAGATCAGCCATGGCGAAACAAGACTATAAGGCTCTTAGTAAGTTCATTCATTTTACTTTAAGTCTTGCTGGACCACTTGGGCTCAAAATGAACCAAATTTTTTTTATTGCTTGGATTAAAAGTTAAGTATTCGCTATATGTTGGTGAAAAAAAATAATCCGAAATTCTAATTACAAACAGTTAAATTGGAGCCTATAATTTAGTTTTCCTTGATCATATATTCAAGTCGCAGAACTTATTTCTGGCATATCCCAAGGTGGGATTGGCAAAAAATTAAAAAGAAATGAGGCACAGTTTACTAGTTCAAGGACTATTCTACTCGCTCAACTAATTTTGGGAGTCTTATCATTATTGCACATGAAAAATGCAGTCTATTTTTTTTCTGTTGGCATTTACTCATTTTGCATTATTCTTAGCAATAATAATTGGATTAGTATCACCACATTCACATGTATGTAATCCTGGGTATTCAAGCTTTTAGTGTCAATGTCATCCTGAAATTATGGTCAACATGAAGATGATCTATTTATCTTCTACACTATTTTTTCCACTGTTTATTTGTCCAGTATCGTGTCATTGTTTGTTGCTAGTGGCACCGAGACTGATTGTGGGTCTAGATATCATATGGAATTGGTATAATTAATTAATAACTTTTCCTTTTAAAATAAAGGTAAAATCAACAAAGCAATGCAAAATTCAAACGTCTCAGTCTGTATGTGAGAAATAAATGTATGCATGTAATTAATCATGAAATTTATGAAAATCATATTTTATTTATAGTGCACGATGAAAACCCTCCTCTGTCTGTTGTAAGAAAGTTTGTTCATCTTCTGGATACAAATGATGTGGACTACGCAGAAGAATTAGGTAAGTGACCTATAATTTATATTAAAGGAATGATCCTGATTTAGTTTTTTTGACCAAGCGGTTAGCAGGAAGCTTCCTGTTTCTCCCAGGGTGCTCAGGAAGGCAACAAGAAACTAGTTGATATGTGTGCACGAGGCAGAGTGGTCTAGAGTGTACGCTTGTACTCAACACATCCTGCTGCCCTCTGTTGTAGCTATTTTGATTACCATGGCATATTTGTATAGATGTGCCCGAAGTCATGTATTTTCTGCATATACCATGGCATATGTGGATAGATGTGCCCGAAGTCATGTGTTTTCTGCATTGTACCATGGCATATGTGCATAGATGTGCCCGAAGTCATGTGTTTTCTGCATTGTACCAGAATCCATCCACCACAGTTTGGCTGGGAACAGACCTTCTAATTGGGATTTAAACCAGTTGGTCTATAATAAACCAAATAGATAAAAATCAAATATCACTTAAGATGTTCTTTTTTTTTAGGTCAAATTTTAAAAATGAGGATGTCTTTATGGCAGCAATTCTGAAGTATTATAAAATTTTGAATAAGATCATGCATTAAGGAATTGCCTGGTTATTATTCACTGGGAAAGTTGAGAAGGATATGTGATTTTCTTTCTAAAGGTGCATCTTGTTCATGTTTGTAAACATAATCTGCATCCATTTTAATAATTTAAAAAATATTTGTTTATATTTTGCAGAGCTACAGAAACTACGACAACAGGCGGTCTCCGAGATCCGTTCTAATCAACAACTGGAGCATGATCTGGACCAGATGGACATTAAGATAGGGCTGCTAATTAAAAACAGGATTACACTCCAGGTTTGTTTTTCTGATGAAGACCTTGTAACAAAATTAGAAAGAGTGTCATATCTTAAGCAGTCTTTAGCAATGCTGTCTTTACTTAGCATTGGAGGAAACTTTCCAACATTATGGAAATGCTTCACATCTTGGTTGTGCTAGTGTCGATTATTGTTGGAGTACACAGCCGTCATATAAGTGAAATACCCTTAAGCACGGCCTAAAAAAACAATCAATTAATCAATTAATCAATCATCTATGGTTTAAGTGCTTTCCAGTATAGCAGTAAATGTCAAACAAGACTATTTTGTTTCTTGTTGACATGTCTAATCTTCAATTTGAATTTTTACACAAGGTGGCTCTGGCAATCATGAGGCTGGTTTTTACAAGGTTTCCATCTTGGTTTTTCCACCGTATTTAAATACTGAAAACTTTTGTTATGTTTATTGTCTAATGTTTAAAGTACAGGGCCGCCATAAAAGGTCAACCTCCTTGAGCATGGCGGTAAACATCAATCAAACTATTATAAACTTGTCCAAATTAGTCAATTCTTTGTTATAGGATGTGGTTACACATAACAGGAAATTAGCCAAACAGAGAGAAAAGTCTGGTTCTGTTCCCAAAGGTTTAAAAGCATTGAGTAAAGAGAGTCGAGAAAGACTGGAGGCCTATCAACATCTGTTCTACCTTCTTCAAACAAACCCCTCTTACCTGGCCAAATTGATCTTTGAAATGCCCCAGAGTAAAACCACCAAGTTCATGGAATCGGTCATCTATTCTCTGTTCAACTACGGTTCCAATTCCAGAGAAGAGTTCCTGTTATTGAAGCTCTTCAAAACAGCCCTGGAGGAAGAAATCAGGTATGAAATTAACCAATCAAAGAGCTTCCTGTACTGGACCAATCAGACGTGCTTAAAATTGAAACCCAAATAAAAACCATTTGGGTTTTTCTTTCCAAGTTTTGCCTATTCTAAGCGTACAGTTAAATAGTCTAATTTGTGAACATATCTCTTGAATGGCTCAAAAGCTTTGTCATTTTATGCTAAAAATGTATTACTTCTGTGCTCACACTTTCAATACTTTTTGCACTCTTTCTAGACAAAAAACTGCAAATATTCTTCTTCATCCCAAACATTTTCAGAATAATCAAAACTATTCATGTATTAAATTTGTTTAGTTTATTTAAACAAAAATTTTTCCAAAAGAATAACTAAATTAACTAACTTTTGTCATTACTAAATTCAAGTTTTTTCTATTTAAATTGATATTTCTTATCTAACAGCTCAAATTCATTGTTAATAATTCTGGAATTAAAAACCCACAGAATGTCAACTTTCTGATATAATGTTGATGCTTACTTGTGCTTTTATTTCTGCCTGTTCTTCACAGGAGAATGTAAGTATACAATAGCATGGCAAAACTGATTGGTTGAAGTCTGTAAAAGTTACTTCCCCTGTAGGAGTTACTTCCCTTGGATGTCGGGTTATGCCTCTATTGACATCCCTGTCTTGTCTTCTTTTTATAACTTTAAACAAAATAAAGTTTTTATTTTATAAAGTTAAAATAACCTGTTTGTGCAGATAATCTAATCAAGCCTATTCGTGTAACCCGATGGAAATTTAATTTAGCATGTTGAGTTGTAATATATTTCTTAGGTTTAGCATTTTCTGCATACTATATGGTTTCCCTTAGAATTATTGTTTGGAAAACCCATCTGCCTTGCAATCAGTACACTCAATCTAGTTCCATGTCCAATTTAAAAATGATGGGTTGCTCAGGTAGATTTATCATCGGACTATCTTATAGCAGTGGCGGGTCGTTGGAAGGAGCTTCTGATTTCTTTGTATTGTCCTGTATTTGTTTCTTGCCAGTGGTGTAGGGGTGATTTCCTTCACCCATTGAGTTGGTACGCTGTCATGTGAGTGAAATAACCTTAAGTACAGCCGCGTTAAACAGTGTTTATTGTATTTTTTTTTCGTTTGAGACACTGCCACTTTGTGGGTGAAATTATCTTAACTATCATGTGCTCTAATCAAATTTTTTTTTTTTAAATAAGTTTTCCAGTGACTGGAGGGTGATTTACCTTCAAGTACAACATCAATCAGCCATTAAAGAAATAAATTTATTCCAACATGATTAATGTGTATGCATTTGTACATGTTTCCCATATGGATACTCCCACAAATATTTTAGTATTAATTATGTAGTATGTATGTGTGATGTGAATGAAATGCATGCGTTTTCTGCTTGTGGGGAATGTCTTACCTGATCTCCCTGCATTGGAATGGACTGACTCTTGTCTTCCTTGCCTTTTCTACCTTTGTTCAAGTTAATGGAATGATCTGCCAAATTTTTCCTTTGTCTTTCCTGTTGATCATATCAAAATATTAGTTAAGGAATGGAACTGCAGTGCAACAATTATGAATATTAGTTTGTTAGATTAGTTGTACAGTTTGATCTGAATAGATAATGATTGTTTTTGATTTACATCATGGATTTAACGTCGGAAGGACATTATCCAGTTACTTAAGTAGAATAATCCGAATTACCACAAGAAAAATCAAACAAGTTGTAATGGCCTTATCTGAGTATATGAAATAAAGTTATAACATCGGTGTTTGGGTCCTGCAGCCATGGCTTAGTGGTTAGCATGTGCGCTTACTAATCCTACTTCAATGTACCATTCACGGGATCGAGTCTGTCTGTAGACCATCAGGTATATGAAGGAGTTACACGATGTGGCTCTGGTAATTGGGGTGGGGTGGTTTTTTGCAAGTTTTCCTATCGGTTTTCCACACTTATAATAACAGCATGAAGTGGACAGTCTGTCATGTAAGTGAAATAACCTTGATTACAACGTTAAAACACAACTTAAAGAAATGTTAGTTCTGATATAGTCATTTTCAACTCTTCAAATGTAGTTCTACAAAATGTTTTTGAAGTGGCCATGTTTCCACTTGGTGACAGGAGGGAGCTTCCAGGTGCCCTGCCTTAGAGCTACATGTAAGGGGCAACACGAATTATAAGTTTGTTATATCTGTGCTGCATCTTTATTACCAGTTATGCTGGGTTTCTTGATACATTGGACTGCCACCACCCCCATTTAAGTGAAATAACCTGAAGTACAGAATTAAACCAGTTACACAAACAATACACTGAACATGCAGACATGGAAGAGAAATTTAGTACGTCTTCTGTCAATATTGTCCAAAAAAAAAAAGGTAAAAAGTATTGAATCTAAAAAAGAAAACAAACATTTTGTAGGAACTGTATAAAACAGTATTTGTGGAATGTGTTTTTTATGCAAGGTTCTATTGGTTTTCCGCCAGTAACATAACCTTTGGAGAACATTTAACTCCAAAACCCTGTTGTTCAGACTACAAAACGAGTGAAAAAGATCTCTTTACATCATTTTTTTTATTTTTTTATTTTCAATTTTTGCTAGCCGTTTGAATGACACAGCAGGATTGTGAGTAAACAATGTATAATTCACGTATTATTATTGCACTGTGAAATCAGTCAAATTTGTGCAGCTTCAGTGTAGCTTATCCTTTGTGATACACAGGGCAGGGGGTTTGGCAAACACTGGTGAGTGAAGAGAAATGAAAATAATTAATTGTTAAAAGTTATTTTATTTTGTAGACAGGAGGGGGTGGATAGAAAAGAAAAATTACTTTTTATTTTGCTTCTCAATTCTGTTTTAATTTTTGTTGTGCACAATTGGTATATTTTTTTATTGGTGTGCCCTGGCAGCGAGAGGTCATGAGGTCAAACGTCTGGTGGAGGCATGCACATGTATGTAGCTGAGATGGTTAGGGTACTGACCCTTATAGCCAGATACCAGAGTTTGAATCTGTACAAAACTTATTACACACTTTTGCCAGTTTTTGTTGTTGGTATTTTTTCTTCTTGATTTGTTCTTTTTTTTCTCTCAATATACCGGAAGAAAAAAGACTTGGAAACATCTGCTTTGTCCGAAGAAATTAGTATAAGCTTAGGGATATTTGATATTCATCAATATTGACAGCTTGTATAGATTTGAGATAACACAAATGAAAACCCAAACTGTTGGTCAACATTTTATACTCCTGAAATTTAACAACTATACAACATTGTTTTTGTGAACATATATCTATTATGAGGTAGGCTGCGTAGGCAGATTTCAGTTGGTTTTTCTAGCCTTAGGCAGGTGACTGGAGAGAGCCACCTCTTTCCCTGGTGGTATACTTATAGCTGTACTAGAGTAATTTTCTCTGCTAGACTATGGTCTATGGCAGTTATAATGTTAGTCTCAATTTAGTCCTGCTGATGTTCATTATTTCTGGTGGGGTTTTTGTTGTTGTTTTTTTCTTACTTTACTCGGAGTGGAAGCTCTGTGAAATTAGTTTACTATCACTGCTTTTATTATACAATTTGGGTCTCGCTTTTTTCAGGGTTTTCTACACCTCTTATATACGCACCAGTTCACCTGATTGTTTTTTTTTTTTTTTTACAGCCTGCCTACCTGGTGTAATTGTGCACCGAATTGATGACAATACACCAATAGTCCATTAAAATACACAAAGGAATTATTCTATGCAATGCTATATCACAAAAATACACATATTGGCAAGAAAATACTCCTAAAACAAACTGTTCTTTCACATCTTATTCATTTCTTTTTGGGGTAGGCAGATCTGTTATAATGACTTATTTGAAAATATACTTTTTCTAAACATTTATACCTTGTTCATCCATTGGTGAGCTTTGCACTGTACAAAGTGACAGTAACTTGGAACACACTCGGTTGATAGACTCAATAATTTGCATAGTGGGTGGTAACTTTGAGGCAGCTTTGTGTGCCCTGGTGCTCTCCAAGCAACTGCAAGCTGATCTGTTTGTGGGGTCTTTGTGCTGCCTCCTTTGGTTGTCTGGTCTTGTCTTTCTTTGTTGCCATTGGAGACCATGTGATTTCCTTCACGCATTTGGCTGGCATGACTTCATATGAGTGAAATAACCTTAAGTATGGTGTTTAACTCAAATCATTAAAAAGTGTATTCTTTCCATAAAGGAGTCTGAGCTAAAGGGGAACAGGAAGCCGATCTGTTTGTTGTGTCTGTGTTAAGTCCAGTGATGTCTTTGTTTGTTGCCAGTGGTGTCGAGGGTGGTTTCCTTCACCCATTGGGCTGGTACGCCCTCATATAAGTGAAATACCCTTGAGAACGACGTTAAACATGAAACAAACAAACAAACCATAAGGGAGTTGCTAACTGTATATTTGTAACGGTTTGTTCCGGTTTATAATTTAACTTGATGCTTTGTTACATTCAACAGCCATTGTACCAGAACACAAAAAATGATGTTGTTGCAATAATGTGACTGAGTGAACATATCTAAAACTTGTGATGTTTGGTTTTTAATTTTTAACCGAAGGCTGTATGCCAACACCTGATATTAAATTTATGAAATAATGATTGGATGTTTATTTTATTTTAGTTCCAAAGTAGACAAGATGACAGACATTGTGACAGGTAACCCTATGGTTGTCAAGATGATTGTTGGTTTCAACAGGTAATATTTCAGTTTCTTAAATTGAGTTAAATTTAACAAAGTGGAGAAGGATTTTCCCCCCTAACATTCAGTTGACAAATGCAACTCAACAGAAGTAAACAATTTAGAACTCTCACTATTCGTCTTGAAAAAGTCAATTTAACTCGAATATGTTTTTCTATATTTTTTTGGTCTTTAATGAAAATGTAACACTGTATTTGGTATGAACAAAAGTTTGGTCGTTTCCACTTTAAATGTATTTACAAATAATTGTTGTGTCCTTTCTCTCCTCCAGAAACCAAAGAGGTCAGAACTCTCTCCGGGACATGCTAAATCCCCTTATTAAAGATGTTCTGGAGGATAAGAACTTGAGGATTAACACTAATCCAGTGGATATCTACAAGGCCTGGGTTAATCAGACGGAATCACAAACTGGACAAGCCAGGTGAGATTATAGACTGTTTATATATTAAACACTATTGACATTCTGGGAATTGGCTGTGTCTTAGTGGTTAGCGTGGCCACCTCCTAAGGGGGGGGGGGGGTGGGGTAGTTTGTTTTGTTAACAGACATTCTGTCATTATATAGAATTAGAGTAACATTATTTCTCCAGCACAACAAGTCCATCTCAGTTAATTATTGATCGGTGTTTTACGTCCCATTTAATTATTCTGTTGTGTGACCATAACAGTTTGTATAAGCTAAGGTACTAAGTTGTGTCTATTCCATGGTAATTCCTTTCATCAGCACTCCAAGGCATTATGGTTGTGATATTGCGTATTACTGTTGAAATGCACCATGGTAATTTGAGTAGATAAGCACAGGCCCTCTGGCCAAGGGCATTTTTTATGGAGAATAACTTTACAACGGTATCAAAACATTTCAGATTTTTATAGTTGTACTACAGCTACAATGTAATGTTAATAATTGTTGGAATACACTGAAATACTCTTAAACACGGCGTAAAACACTGCAAAGAGTTCAGTAAAATAACCTATCGTATTATATTTCAGTGGTTTGCCGTATGACGTAACAACTGAACAAGCATTGAAGCATGAACCTGTTCAAAAGATGATTGAACAAGCCATTGAACAACTGAAAGTGGCCACAGATAAATTCCTCACCACCATTCTCAACTCCATGGACAAAATACCGTAAGTTTGCAGCGATTATAATTCTTTCATTTACTCTGTTAAACATGTTGACTTTTAATCGAGGGGGGGATCCTTTGTATAGATTTTCACAGCAGTTAAGGATTACTTGACTGAAAATTCATGTTGCCTCAAGCTTATTATCCCCAGACACAATTAAGGTGGGAAGGTATATTTAAATGGTTGGGGGCTGGTAGATTTTCATTCAACAATAACCTTTCCATGCTGTTTGCTGTGGAACACACATCAACATAGGGTTTTAGTTTGCTTGTTAGTTTTTTTTGATCCCATACTTTTTGAGCACCAATAAATCAACCAATCTACATGTCTTATTTTTGTAGATACGGGATGCGATACATGGCTAAGGTGATGAGGGAAGCTCTCTGGAAGAAGTTCCCAATGGCCCCAGAAAAAGATGTTCTCAAGGTGAAGTTATTGTCAAGTTCAAGATTAATTGCTTGGAATTAAGTTTTCTTTTAAATACTGCATAAATGTTTTGGGAAACTGTTACTCATCACAAAATCATTAGTTAGGTAAAGTTAGGTTGTTTGTATAACTGAAAAGTACTGATTTTTTTTTAATGATTATTTTTTATTTTTTTTAAACACAAAAAGGCCATTAAAATACACACATAAAATAATAGTCTGAGCTATGCTGTATCATAAAAATACACTATTTATGCCATGTTTTAAGTAAAATTGATACAGGAGATCTTTCAAGTTTTAATTGTGATCATTAATTAATACATTATTTTTGTTATTTTGGGATAACGCTTTCTTAATTTGAACAGATTATAATTCAGAACATTTTGCAGGATGAACTCCATCTGGGAATCTGAACTAGAATCTGTTTAAATTAAGAAAGTGTTATCCCTACTGTTAATATTCACTTTATAAAAACCCACAAATCATTCCTGGTTGTTTAATATGTGTTTGATAATCTATGTTTTGCTGTCAACAGATAGTGGGTAACCTGCTGTACTATAGGTATATCAACTCTGCTATAGTTGCCCCCGATGCCTTCGGTATTGTTGAAGTCAGCGCCAGTAAAGTGTTGTCAAACGACCAGAGACGAAATCTCGGCTCAATTGCTAAAATTCTACAGTTTGCTGCTTCAAATAAAGGGGTGAGTAAAGCCTGGACTGTAGTATCTCTGTGTTTCTAATAAAGATTTTTTGAAGTCGTAAACATCTTTTCTACCAGAATACTTTTGCTTTGCTTTTTAATAAATTACACATACATTTCCACCAAATTACACATACATTGCCTCCAAATTACACATATATTTCCACCAAATTACACGTATGTTTCACTAAATTACATTTGTCAATTTGAATAACTTTCCATTCCACAATTGCTAAACCCTTTAATGTTTATGATTACTTTAGAATTTGACATTTTATGGATTTATCGTGGTTTTTGATAAATCACTGTATGAAGTGTCGAAGTTTCCATATTTATTTACTTTCTTTTGGCCTTTGTATTTTATATAAGTGAGATTTTCTGGCGTTCACTTGATTATTTTTAGATTGTCTTTCACCGAATGCAAAACCGCCATATATTTGTACAAGTGAAATGCCCTTGAGTATGACAATAAACAACAATCTGTAAACAAACCTGGTATATTTCTATTTCATTTTAGTTTGGAGGTGATAGTGCTCATTTAGCGTGTCTTAACAACTATATCAAGGAATCTCATGACAAATTCAAGTAGGTGGACATTCTATTCTTAGTTTATTAATTAAGGCTTTTTATTATTCTACTCAGCCACCTTCAGTTCTAGTGTACAGCACTTGAGATATGGTTAGAAGTTGCCTTTTGACTGCGTAAATTTAAGGGGTGGTTTTTACGAGGTTTGTTTTCCATTGGTGCAGTATCCATAGAAGTGAACATCTTGTGGTACGACACTAAACACTAATTAACATGAAGTTATTATTTATTACCAGGCCTGTGCTGTTGGGGAGAACGGTCAGAACGGGGTTTCCCCATGGTTATGCAAACTTAATTTAGGAGGACC
>JAQQZZ010159082.1:0-12143 GCA_030265115.1 Mopalia vespertina | reverse complement strand
TTCGTGACCTGATTATCATGACCTACAAACAAGCGATGACCTAATAAAGTGTACCGTTTGACAGTAGAAAGAAAAATTCTAAGTGACCTGTCACACTTAGAAAAGCTCGTGGTGGTAGTCGCCCCTATCAAGATCTCGGGTAGTTTGTTAACGCAAAGGAGCACGTTAGTTACATGTTGTACATACCACTTCGTGTCAGGGCGTTGTATACGACCCCAGGTCATCGCATCGTGCGTCTTGTAAGCAGTATTCTCCTGTAGAAGCGCTGCTAATGTCGCCTTGTTTTGTATTAGATGTGGATTGGGTAACACCCGGGCTTTTTTATGCTTGGGTAGTTATACCGCGATTGTCGTCTGGCTGTCGTCTGGTCGTCGTAGATGGTTTGTATCAACCGATCCAGGACGCGCTCACCATTTAGGCAGAAGTTGTAACGGTCCCGGACAGCTCGCCCACGATGAAAGTGCTGACGTATACTATCCCAGTGGAGCCGGTATAGGATAGCGACGTCAGCAGTTTCAGAGAAGACGTCGAGGAGTGGTACTCTTCCATCCGCAACGAGGGATGCTGACGGGTTATCCACAGCGACCGAGGTAACGGCTCTGGAGGTGAGGTCGGGCGGTGTTAGGGTTGGTCCGGTTCTTCAAAACGTTGGCGTGGTACCTCCATCACCTCGTCAACTGGTGTTGCTCGCTCGAAGAGGCTCTAGGTGGTTGAAGAGGTTCGTCAGAATGGCTCCGCTACTACCCTCTTGTAGTAAAACACGGCACCGCTTACTAGGGGGCTCCAGCGGCTCGGTATCCCTCTGAACAGCCCTCTGGGTATCTCCCTGGATATCGCTGTGACTCACGCGTCGATGGCGTTGTAAATCTGGGTAAAAGCCCGACAATAGTCACTACACATAAAGCGTCGTGGGTTGATCGCTCCTCTTCGGGCTTCCACAGCTCGACCACCGTCGCCTCGTCCACCGTCGTCTCGTCCTTCGTCGTCTCGTTCACCACCAGCTCGTCCTTTGTGGTGTCGTCCACCTTTTCTCGTCTTCTTTCAGGTCGGTGCAGTAGGTGACATCTCTGGGTAAATAAAACACCTCAGGTATCGCAAGATAACATCGTTGGTAGGTAGGTAGGTAGCTAGTCGCAGATAGACCGCTTAACAGAAAGGTAGTCAGGTCTGGACTGAAATTCAACCAGCCAAGGACCCTCTCTTCTAAAACCGTGGATCGAACGCTAGCACGTACCATTGATCTTAACCTACTCTAACCAGTAAAACCGATGTCAACCGCTTCTATGTGCGAACATCACACACTCGGGTCACCGAGCACACAACTGAAGCAAACGACGGCTGTGTTGTCATGGTGATTCAGTGATCCCCTTGACCGTGTCACGTGATACGCTCAAGGAGTGCGCCGTTTTGTGTGCCCCATTTTGTTCTGTGTTCGACCTTTAATCCAACCATCAAACTACAAACGAATGAATAAAAATTTTTAAACTACTTGTGATAGGGACTCAAAGTAGAACGAATATAATCGAATGATGACCACACACATAAGGAAGAACTATCACCAAAATACATGCCGTAAATACACCTTTTTAATTATAATCTCGGTGAAAAAAACCGCTGTTCAACGCACTTCACACCCATGTTGACAGTAAACTTATTCCTTATTAAAACGTTGCACCTCCATCGCTTTTAAAATCACACCACGTGAAAGAGCGATTTCTCTCTTCCTAAACAACACCTCAACCCCAATAGTCTTCTCAAACCAAGACCGACAAACACCCCGAATTCTAACACAAGGAAGCACATTTCAGAATTGTTTTCGAACCAGCGGGTCAACAAGTTTCTAACAGGTCCGCGCTTACTGTATATAAAGAGATAACAAGGCAGACTCGATCGTTCTTACCAACCCACCACCTACCCGCTACCCACCTACTACCAGCCTGCTACCAAGATGAGTGAGCCTGTGCAACCTGATCCGCCACATCCCCATGACTGTGATGGAGAAGAATGCACCTATCCAAGATGTAGAAGACGGTTACAACACATATATAATAGCCACGGGGATCTTGGTTGGGGCTAGCTCAATTCACGCATAAGAAGAAGCAGAGCGCTACATGTGAGGCAACTTGACGTAAACACACCAGACAACAGACCACCATGGGTCCGATTCACCACCCAACTACGACCACTCACTCGAACGCCACAGCACCCTGATGCAGCAAACATACCACGCTTAGATGAAAACACAGACACACCAGCAGGCCCCCGATCAACCAACCGATATCCCATCCAACTCACAGCCGGTGAGGGAGGTCAGCGAGCTCGGGGCACAACCCCTGAATGTCGTGTCTGCTTAACAGCCTTAGCCGGTATTGCATTTGAACCGTGTCATCATGTGGTATGCTGTGGAACATGTACAGTGATACTCAACCAGCGATGTCCGATATGCCCATCATTTGCACGGTGCTTTTTTCTCTTCTCTCTTTTATGTCATGTCATGCAACAACAACAACAACAACATCCTACACACGTCATTAGGATACAGGCCCATACAAATCTCTTTACCACCAATACCAGCCACTTTAATACTGAATAACGTACATTTCCTCTTTATCAGAAGTGGGGAATCATTCCACACTACTTATAACGCATACGTACTTCTTTGAGGTAAGCTACACTAACTGTAGCAGAAGAATGTTGTTTTATACAGTATTTTAAACCGCTGTTGTTCAAGTGATGAAGTATATCGGATATCACTTCTTCGCAACGTGGCAATATAACTAAACGAGCTTTGAAGTTAAAAACAGACTTGCGAATAATTTCACCAAAAGAAGGTATACCATTAATGCCAAACAAACAAACTTGCTGCGCAATCACGACGGAAACCCAACAGCCATCTGAAAGAGTTATTGTGCAGTACACGTATGTTGCCATACGGCTTTTTGGTAAATTTGGACCACAACTGACAACAGTGTATATTACTACAATATAACAGTTGAAACAGTTGTATTTTCACTTCGCTGGTACATATTTTGAATTTACGTATTAACATATTGGCTCTAATGCAGATTTTACGTTTCTGACACTCAATATCGGAATCGTCGGATAGATCATCAATAAACACATGACCTAAGTAACAATAATACCGAGTAAACGTCGGAATTACAAAGTTTTGGTGGACTAAACATTTTGTATCGTTTGGGTTTAAAAAGAACACACAACGTTTTCTTTACATTACACAAAATACCATGAGAAAAGGAAAATTCCGTACATGTATTCAGCAGAATTTGTAAGGCTTTGACAGATGGGCAAACGAGACATAAATCATCTGCGAAGATTAGGTGGTTAAAAAATTTACCAGATTCATTACAGCCTACTTTAGAATCTGTTAAGGCTACATCTAAATCGTGCAGATATATACATTAAATAGAATGGGAGATAGTATTCCACCTTGTCGGAATCCATTAGTAACTGTAAAAGGGTCTAAAAAACTTAACCCCACTTAACATAGAACAACTGAATGCTGTGCCAAATATAGAGAAGGTATACAATGAACATAGAAACTTTATGTATAATGAGCGGTCGTCTATAAAACACACATACACAGGGCTACCATTTTGCCTGTAGTAGCTGATAGTCTCTTTAAACCAGGACAATACCTTGGTTTTGAAGATATATTCTGCAGATCGCAGTAAATTGTTCGGTTGTCAACCGTCCAACAAATTACATCTCTATAAATAAACTGGGTCTATGTAATGATGTTGTACAGCTGCAGATCAATGCAATCTTTTAAATTAATATCAATTTGTATGATTCCTAATTCAAAAACGTGTTCCATTTTATTTTATTTAAACAGTTTTAAGCATCTGGATTTTCCATAACTTTGGTGAAAAGAAGGGGATGGCGAGGAGCCAAAGTAAATTTGTCCAATTTTGCATCATGACAGGAACTGAAATTTTCAATCGTTAAAAACACTAGAGCTCAAAACCCCCTGATAGATCGCCTTCCTGCAACAGTTAATTTCGGCTGCAGACGCTCTGTATGATAAATGGTTTAATTAGATACATGTACTAGTAGTTAATGAGGATAATAGAGGAATTTCGCAGATTATGTTTCCTAGTGTTCTTTAGTCTAGGGTTGGATATTTCTCAAATCCTTGTCCCCTCATTTAAATTGCCTGAACAAATGTTTAAACTGAATATTTGTAATAACTTCTAAACTTCACTTCGCTTGCAAAGTCAAAAGAGTGTAGCATTAGCAAATTGCTTAATATTTCTATTTCCTGCTTTGGCAGACCGTGTATTTACAGGGTCTATATCACTACTTTTATCAGGCAACGAGCCCGATATCAAAGTTCACGCTTGAAACACGCCATGAATTGAGGCCATTAAATCATCAAAAATTAGGATATACTCACCAAGTTTTACAATTATATACTATATTTAACCTTTTTCAAATTTCACATTCCGTTAAGTAGTAATGTAGAGAAGACCATTTTGCTTGCCTCCACCGGATTCGAACTCGGGTCTCTGGTTTTCAGGGCCCTTATATGTAGCATATGCATAAAAAAAAGTCAACGAAGAGCTCAAGCAACAGGGTTACTTTAGTCTCGAAAATATATTATCCAGGCATCAGTTGGCCTGTAATCCTCGTTTTATTTTGTCTTCATTTTGCGTGAGAAAGCAAGACAGTGCGGAGGAGTTTTCCGGACGTGCATTAAAACTAAAGTCATAATCGGTAAGAATCATGATGTACTGCATGGGTGTGCAGTTCAAAGAGGCTCGTTTCGAACGAGTGATGTCGACCTATTTCCATCCATTAACTTCCACACACGTTTAGGGCTCCCCCTTGTAAATTACCACTATATAGCATCAGATGAATGACGTCAAACCGTGTAAAAACATATAACTTAAATTAAACTGACCATGACTGTAAAAGGTGCGGTGCTGTTGCGCGGTTACCTCAAGGTTTTCCACCAAACAACAGTAATGTAGATTTGTTAACTATGTTAAATACTCTTTTTAATTAAAACCCAAGCACGTAAAAAAACTTTTCATTCTAAATTAGAGATGAAATCATTGCCGTTGTCTCCAAGGTAACGACGGATCACTAACATTTACATTAACGCTCCTTTGACGTTAACTGTGAGACAATTCTCTGCGAAGCCCACGTTTTTCAAGAAACGTGATTAAGACAACAACATAATTGTATCCATAGCACAACCAAGTGAAGGCCTTTTGACCCGCTTTTGGCCAAAGATTGCAGTCTCGACGTTGTACTGTGTAGTACCGACAGGACGCTGTAGTAGACCTACCACACGACGCTGTTAATTAATTAATTTTTAATTAATCATGAAGTGATACATTATTTTCGTTATTTCAAGATTACTCATTCTTAGTTTGAACGGATTAGTTCTATAGTTCAGAAACTTTTGCAGTTCGGAAATCGAATCCATGCCCGACCCGCAGAGCCAGGCAACAAATTGCCAGCAGCAAATAGCCAGCAGCAAATGCTGGGCGACTATACGTTACTTAGCGAGCCAACCTTCTACCTTCTAGAGTCCTATAAACTGTAACATTAACATACGTGCTCGAGTTGAGTAAACTCTACTTGTAGTGCTGCTAATCTGCGTGGAAGAGGATCACAACGTCAAGTTGTTTTATCACTTCCACTTTTGCTTTTATTGAACTTATGTACAATCCGTTTTCTTTCTTCTATCTCTCCGTGAATACCGATTTGGAATTGTCGCAGTAGGTCTAGTAACTTGCATTTTTGCACACACAAAATATATAAGTTGGAGTGCGCCATAAGGTAAGATGTAAAGAAATTGCACGATTAAGCGATTTATAACAGTACTGTTAGGCGACAAAATTATACTTTTTGATGCAAGCGTTCCATTGGCGCATATGTACAATTTGGGGCTCAACAGTTTCCATACACTTCAAATGTCCACCCTGTAAGAAAGCGGATTTGACAACACGAATTTGAGCTAAATAAAATAAAATGGTGTCTTTGCTAGCTACGCTCATCAGACTCCCAAAAAAGTAAATTCGTTAAAATATCTTGCAAATATTGCTTTATTTCCACTGATAAAAGAAAGTCGACGAACGAAGACAGTTTTTTTACCAGAGCATTATGATACAATAACGTGCATTATGCTTTGTTAGCCACACTGGTAAAACACCCAGGTCTACAATCATTAGGTACAATGATCTTTCTTTCTTAAATTTGGGAATATGTCCAATTCAAATAAGATATATAGCATACGCTGGTTTAATACAAAACAATATCCTGATAATAAAGAAACAATAGATACAACAATCCGACTGGAAGATGATTAACCGTATGCTGCTCTGCGCTTCAACCACCATGGTCTAATACTTTGATGATCTGTTCATTTTTGCTGCTTTCAGACTGCTTTAGCGAGTGGGAAAAACTGAAGAAATAAAAGACAACATCAGCGTAATTTTGGCATAAAAAAAACAGGATAATGAACACAAAATTTTAAAACCGAGCATTTATAATTGCACTCGTAATCCAGTTTGGCTTCTCTGATTGAGTTTGTTTGTTTGTTTATTTACATGTAAATAAGCGAGGACATCGAATCCATTTTTTCCAGATTTTTTTCGAGCGGTTCCGGTAAGCAGTTCAAGCAACATCTTAGAAAATACCGTGAATTTCTCTTTCCCAAGCATTTTTTCCTGATTTTTCCACCGTTTAATAAGAGAGTTGGTTTGATAAAACGGAAACAAGGATACAAACTCTTTTCATTTCTTACTTGTTTAATCTTTAGATGCCTATCACTTTATATCAAAAGTTGCTTTAAGATCTCAGATATATCTTTTTTTTAAATGTAGAGAAAGAATATTCATTATAAAGCTTGAACGGTTTTGGAGCTGGAGGAAATTTCGTTGTTTACACATGTCACATGTGGTGTTAAATAATTTGTGCGAGATTATATGGTATATGTTTGACACCATATTTTCGTCAGTCAGAAAACAGCTTAAATTACTTCAAATAAAAAAAGTTAAATAAAAATGTTCCAAATTCTTAAAAAATATATTAATTAACTTGTTTGCTGTCCTGCAACTTTACTAGGAGCAACAGTACACCATTTTATTTCTTCATTTGGACGACATCCAGCGGAAACCAAATAATGGAATCAGACTTTATCTCAGTTTTGTCAACACCTTTATAGGGTCAAACCATTTTTCTTGCCTTTTTACCTCTATTCCTCTGAACCTTGACCTCAATTGGAAGGCTGTCATAAACATAAGTGAAGAGAAACGCCCAGTCTTCATGATGGTGTCTAAACATACAACGATTACCAGGCTCTGGAGTGAAATTTAAACATAAATATTTAGAGATTTTGTTTTGTTCCCAACCCGATTGAGTGTATTGACGAATAAACACATTTCAAAGTTAAAGACATTGCAAAAGTAATACTAGTACTTTTTGTACATTTCGAAAACAGAAACTCTGAGACTAGATGTCAAAGGGGGCCGATTGTGCAGTCAAATATGTTTGATGAGTGGGTCTGGTACTGACAGTCCTCTCACCACTCATTTTTATCGTCAGACAATTCGGGGGAATACCAGTGACTTGCGGCTGTCATGGGTGTTCTTTCTGGATCACCCTCCCCCCCCTCCCCCCCCCCCTCCCCCACAAACAATCCTCCGATACAGCCTAAGCATGAGGTGGCCTGTTTAATTTCCCATTGACTTTACAGAGAAAATTACGGCATCTTTTTTAATAAGGGTTCTTCACAATTTTCCATCAAAAATCAACATTACAAAGTCATTATTTGAATTAAATACCCTAGAAAGTGCCGCTATAGCAAAAGGAAAGAAAACAAGGTTTTCTTCCTTTTCATAATACTTTTTTTAAATAGTTTTTTTTTTCAATATACACTTCTATTCACCTGTATCCAGAGAATCAACCAGTTCCATATTGTAATCTGAGCATTGTTCGATACACTCCGTGGCATTCAGTGGACCAGACTGGTAGGCGTAACACAAGACACAGCTCCTCAGCACAGCACAAGGTCCCGGACACCACTATGGAGAAATACATCGAATTTAAGATTATGTTGTAGCAGATTGACATGCAGACATTAAATATTTTGACTGGTTTCTGATGCTATCTGATGTATTTTTGTTAAATCCGAGACAGCGTTTATCATACCACAATGTACACAAAGGAAGTAAGCAAAGTGAGCAACATAACCCAAACCAGTGCAAGTAGATACCAGAAATTTGCAACGACTACGGTTTCGATTACCATCAGCCTGGCGATGAGGTTACTCCATTAAGTTATTTGAAGTCAGTTGATCCACAGATACTTGTATCTAGCTAGACAACATATGTTCTCGTGAGCCTACCAGTCATCGGCGTCGCCATTACACACCAGCTTTTGCACAATCGAAAAAAACAACAAATCAACCAAAATAAAACTGGAACCTGGAAGGAACCTGGAAGGTCCAGTGCTGTCAATGCGTTGCTCATAGAACGGAAGCCTCGTCAACTGCGCAAGTGAGCTGGTTAATTTTTAAGTTAAAAAAATGACCAGTGGCACAAAAACGACGGAATACCCCTTTGACAAACTTTTGACGGCAGCAAGGGCATCTATGTTTAGTTCTACAAAATCACACAGCAGTAATGATTTGCTGTTATTTTTCGATTGAGCGAAATACTGCGAAAGCTGGTTTCACATCTTCCCTTTCATATAAGGTAATGGCGAAGCCAGCGACTGGTAGGCTCCCGAGAACGGATGTTTGCTACCTAGATACAAGTGCCTGTGGTTGATCCAACACAAACAGCTCTCAGATAACTAACAAGTGTTCCAGTTGCAATGATGTAGCAAGCAATGTTCCACACAGAGAAAGTAGGACCAGCCGGTATCGAGACATGGAAGTCGAAACAGTTGGCGTAGATATATGAAAGTCGTAACAGTTGGCGTCCAGATATAATAGTCGGTAAAGTTTGGAGTTGATCAGCCAGAGTAGGAGTTTACACAGGTGCAAGTATCACTGAACATAAATCGCTGTAACAATTATCGACGGAGCCATTGTCATGGATGGACTCAGGCATATTCACACCATGTTAGTTTTTGTAAAGCATGTCTTTTTTTTAAAGATTTAAAAAAATATATATATTAAAGTGCAGTAAGACGTGGAGTTCTATACAGACAATAATCGGAATCAGTCGCAATCGTTGGAAATAACATTCGGATACAAGTATGTAGTGTGCTTCAACTCGCACTGTCGTTACGGTATCCATGTCAATTAATGAATGTGAAATAAGGAAGTTAAACTTGAAAAATTATGAGCAAAGTAGTAATAAAGTGTCTCACTGGACATTCCTCGCATGTAGGTCCTCTGTAATTAGTCCCACACCGACACAATCCTCCCAAACATGTGCCATGATTGTTACAAATTAGCTGTGGAGGTTCAAAGCACAAAAGTGGACATCGTAAAACAATTCAATTGGCATCTACCTATTGTAAAAGCGAATAATCTTTTTACTTAACTATACAAACAATGTGCTGGGCAGAATTGTTATAACAAATGAATGTACTTAAAATATTTATTTAAATTGATACGTGTTTCTTGCCATACTGAATGACAAATATCAAGACATAAAATAGTTCGTGTTAAGTTTACACAAGTTTGTATCAGTAACAGAAATAAATACATTACCCCATTCCTTGATCGGCATGTACTGATATCCGTTGTCAGCTCACACGCATTGCCAACATATCCATCTTTACAAAAACATTCCCCACACACACATTGACCTTTGTCCAAACCTGGTAAGACAATGGTCAATAACTATACCTGCAAGTTATTCCTCAAAATTTGACGCCTATACAACGTAACGTCAGAAATTGTATACATGGTTTGAAAAACTATTAAATATACCGTCACCGACAGAAACTAATACGTTTACCTTGTTTAGCTTTTCTTGTTGAATTTTGGAATTTATCCTTGTTTAAATCAGCCTACAAATATCTGGTTTTTTCTTTGGCACCCAAATAACTCTTTAATCACCTAATTATCCTTTTGGTCTAAAGTATACCCTGTTATCACCCAATTAACTCTTTAATCACCTTATTACCAATTTCGTCTACAATCTACCGTGTTGTCGCCCAATTAACCATTCCGTCATCTAGTTAGCTTTTTGTCAACCAATTACCCCTTTGGTCTTCCAATAAACCATGTCGTGATCAATCGATTATAATACACGGGAAAATAATACACCAGAAGTATCGCAAACAAATGTCGCTATTTCATTCCTGATGACCATTGGCTTTAATAGCTGTTATCGTGTCCGCCTACTAATCCTACTTCGATGTTCTGTTCACTGGTTCGAATTGCTGTCGACCACCAGGTATATGAGTGTCACACGATATGACTCCGGAAATCGCGGGGGGGGTTTCAAGTGATTTCCTCTCGGTTTTCCTCCGTATTTAAGCAAATCACAGTGTGAAATGGACAATCCGTCGTTATATAAGTGAAATACCATTAAGTACGACGTTAAACCCCAATCAAACAAACAATCTTTCCTGATGATGGCAAAGCAGTGTAGGTTGAGTCGTGGTGAATACACTACACATGTGTTTTTTTACACGGCCATTGTAGTTTATAGAGCTATCTATCAGAGCTGATATTTTATTCAAAACAAACATTGGTGTAACACACCATAATCGCTTCGTCAAAGCTCTAAGCCTATATAGAGCGCGCACGCGCCCGCGCGCACACACACACACATACACACGCGCGCACACACGATCTCACACATACGTACATACATTTTTTGTTATTTTGGCGAGCATACATGTACAATCTTTTAAAACAGACCCAAGGGCCTCATTTCTCGTCATCAAGCTATTTTTTCAAAGTACCTTACTACAGTCATAAAAACATATATTTACAGCTTCTGAGTAGATTTACTAACTAATAACGTTTCATCTTACAGATATTAGCAGACAGCAGTTATCAATCTTGGGAACATTACTCACTGACAGATTTTCCACTCAAACTGTCCCTATATATCCAACAATCCGGGCGTCGAAAAGATTCAAGAAGATTTTCAGATCCAAAAGACACTGATCTAGTTAATTAATCGTTGGCCGAAATCGTACTGCCATTTACATATTCCATTCATTCATCGGGATGTGGATTGATTCATTATTCATTCATTCATTACTCGATTGATTTATTTATATTGAGTGATTGATTTGTTGGTGTTTAATGAAGTGCTCTTGGGAAATTTCCGCTATTAGACGGCAATGCACGAACCTAATCCATAAACACGAAATAGCTACATTTACACAACCATAGAATGTGTTTTTTACTCTGTTGAAAACAATAATGTTCCTCTACTCTAAAGTGTAGTCACCATGACACGGCTTTGACCATAATGTCCTTATCCGTATGACGGGCTGTGGATTGACGCTCGTTATCGCAATTGCATACATGGATCTAGAATATAGAGCAACTATGTAGATTGATTGATTGGTTGGTATTTAACACCGTGCTAATAATGGATAGTTCACTTATATGACGACGGTGTACTTCCAAAGCGTGAACAGCAACACAACAATTATGTGGAGTTTTATACACAAATGCCCTGTTGGAGAATTGTTGTTCCTCCATAGCTAACAGCAAAACTATACTTCAATTATACTGCCCTTTGCCAGAGGGCACAACGAGGTAGAGAAACTAGCAACATAACATTAATATGATTATCTGATTATCGAACTGCTATACTCTAATGCCGTTCCATTTTAATACCACGAGGACCAAACTAATTCTAAATAACAGACAAACATGAATCTAACGTTTATCCATACCTCCACAGAGCTGACCACCAAAAGATGTGTAACAATTATAATCATTACATTGACAGTAAGTCCCGGTATAACGGTGGTGAGGCTGAAAAACAAAACAATTCAGATTACTTTTGAGAAGTTACATGGGAGGTGGAAGCGGGGAGGGTGGCGGGGGAGGCTCGAGCTCCCTAACTTTTTCCTGGGTGTGGGCTGAGCGGGGGGAGGCTCGAGCTCCCTAACTTTTTCCTGGGTGTGGGCTGAGCACCTCCACTTTTGAACAGTGCAATGGGAGCCTCCCCCCCCCCCCCCAAACC
>JAQQZZ010159072.1:0-12143 GCA_030265115.1 Mopalia vespertina | reverse complement strand
GTGTGGTTTTGTCAGGATTTTGTTTGGGTTCAACATGGCTTTGTGTGGTTTTGTCAGGATTTTGTTTGGGTTCAACATGGCTTTGTGTGGTTTTGTCAGGATTTTGTTTGGGTTCAACAGGGCTTTGTGTGGTTTCATCAGGATTTTGTTTGGGTTCAACAGGGCTTTGTGTGGTTTCATCAGGATAAGCTAAGGCGACCTTTGTTTTTCCCTTAGGTCTAAACTAAGGAACAAGCCTCTTTCACAAAGCCCCCTAAGCATAAGGTCTAAGGGGGCTAAATTTTCCTCTTAAGTATCACCTTATTAAAGTGTTGAGGTCACATTAGCCTAAGGAAGCATTGTGAAAGTTGGTCCAGAAGGTACAGGCTAGTGTGTAGTGTTTTTTCAGTCCTTTAACAGATCTGACGAAACTTGTGGTTAAAATAACATACCTGGATGTCTACATATTGCAGGTGCCATTGAACTATGGATTGGTAAATCTATAGTGTCTAGTTCTTCTATAAATAACTCTCTGTAGAGGTAAATCAATATAATAACATGCTATGGGTAGGTTATTGTCCTCTAAGTGGAGCACGGTCCAATACAGATACATTATCAACGTAGTGACCGGAGCTGCTGGTGGGGTGTGGCTGGAGGTGGCTTTTGCTCTGGGACTCGTTGAGCAAAGACAGCTACACTGTGTTTGTTTGATAATGGTTTAGTGACGTACGTAATGTTATTTCACTCCTATGACTGCATGCCAGCACAATGGGTGAAGGGAAACGCAGGACAATCTCAAAGACAAAATCAGGTACATGTATGGGGCTTCTTGCTGCTCCATAGGCCTGCCAACAGGAAGCACCCTTCAACAACCCCCCGCTACACTTAGAACCAATATGTATTTGGTGTTTTGGACTGTAATCCCCCGTTCATTGTCGGACAGTCGAAGGGAGCTTCCCGTTGCCCTGGTGCTGTCAGAGCTAAGGGGCAACATGAAGCTGGTCATGTTCTCATTGTGGGGAACTGAAACATATTTACTTTGTTTTGTATTAAATTATTTCCTCTTTTTTATTTATATTAATGTTTTTTAAATACATCCTAAAATTACCTCTAATATATTTGTTCACACATGTGCCATGTCACAGTAAAACCTAACAGACTTTTAAAAATTGGATCTGATAGAGTTTTGACCTTCTGACCTGAAATTATTCTATGGGACATTTGTGTCCAGCTTTGAATTGTTAACATCTAGAATTAATAATTAAAAAAATCAATAATTTTCTCATTCAAAATGATTTAAAACCACAGAAGAACCCATCTTTACAACTTCAACAACTGGATCTCCAAAAACTTTAAACAACATTTTTTTCTCTGAAAAAACAAAAATTGTTTTAGCGGTAAATGTTGACAAATCTGTTTATACTCCATTTGAAATATGGAGTAGTACATTGTATTTTATTTCAAACATAGACATAACCCATCATGTGCTTACCTTGATTATTGATTACAGGTAATGGGGTTTCCATGTCAGACTGTAGTCGTATTGTATCACCTGTAGACTTAAGTACAGGTGTGTCTAGGTGCATGGATATGCCGTACTGTATATAATCAAATGTTACATGGGTATTGACTGCCCCATTACTTAATTACATAACTAATCTACATTCACGCTACATGTACACTAATCTAGGTACATGTTATACTCCTTTATACATATACTGAATAGTTAAGGTTATTGGGGGCCTGTGGCTGTAGCTCAGTCATGAGTGTGTTAAACTACGAAACCTCCTTCGCAGTATTACCCAGCTGACTCTACAGAGGTACAATGTACATGAGGAAGACGCATGTGGTGATTTCCGCAATTTCACAGGCGGTTTACAAGGGTTGTCAGACGCTTTGAAAGAGAGGGAAAAAAGTGGACAATGACAACATTTTAGGGGATAAATACCCTTGAGGTAACGTTGTATTGTCATACTGTTATACTACACTGTAGTCTGTAAGTGGACCAACAAGATGTGCTAGATGTCATTAAGTTCTGATCAGTGGTAAGGGAGTCGTGCCACTTACATCATATCCTCATAGTGCCCATCACAGGTTTGAGTGCCCATCACAGGTTTGAGTGCCCTTGTTGAACTCCCATACATGTATGTATGAATAATGAAGGTCACTCAAGGTGACTGCAGCATGGCATGGAGGTTCCCACTGTATTTATGTAGGGCAGATTGAGAAGTGGAAAATTAATTCACAATATAAGTGAAATATCCTTGGGTAGAATGTTCAATCTTGGTTGTCCTGGCGTCCATTACTGTTGGAATACACCGCCTTCATGTAAGTGAAATACTGTTAAGCATGGCGTTTAACACCAGTCAATCCAAAGTTTTATGATTCTTTGTAGTCCTTTGGTTAAGTGCAGATTTTGGAGAGAGTAGCAATGATGTCTTTACTTGGCACTTTGTGAAGATTAATTTTCCAACAAAACAGAACACTTCACATTATAGTTGTACATGTATCTTGTGCCGGTGTCCATTGTTGTTGGTGCTGCATGGTGCATACCACTGACATGTCCGTGAAATACTTTTGAACATGTCATAAAATCCCTTAGTGATAAAATCAATCTATCAGGATTCTTTATGATGGGGAGCAAGGGCTTATAAGTGTTAACCATGTTATCGGTTCAAAGTATCATGGAATGATTTTATTTAATCCACTGATCAAACAATATTGATGAATAACATCTAAGGCTTTCTCAGAAAGATAGTTTTTTAACTTGGTAAACATTGTCGTTGAATTATTTGATAGGAATGGCAAAATCTAGACCGGTTAAAGAAACTAAATGTTTACACATGCTCTTCCTCTAGGCAACTGCTGAAAGGCACTTTCTTCTCGTTGATTCATGACTGCACATGAACATGGTTGTTTAATTAATGAAATTTGTAATCATTCACAATATTTTTTTTGGTTCTTTGAATTCTGCTTTCCTGAATTGAGCCACCTGAGAGACATGGCTACTGTTTCATCTCTGAACTATTCAGACTCGTCCAAAGAGAAGATTTAAATTCTGCTCTTCATTCAATTGCATGTAAATCAATGAAATCGAAAAAACAAAAACATCCCAAAATCAAACAAAAAACCCCTGAATCAAATGGAGCAATCTAATTTAGTAAATTATTCAATTAATTATGACCTTGAAATAAATGAGTGCTCAATGTCATGATTCCCTGTCATCTGTAAACATCAACTTTTTTCTTTGAGGCAGGAAATTTTGTATTAATTTAGTGTTTATAGTTATAATAAAGTGGTCTTAAATTGTATATGTTATAACGTTACTGTCTTTGTTTGTTGCCAGTAGTGTTGAGAGTGGTTCCTTCACCCATTGGGCTAGCACAATGTCATGTGAGTGAAATAACCTTAAGTATGGTGTTGAACCCCAAGCAAGCAAATATATGTGCCGTAGAAGTAATCACATGCTGTAATAAAGCTGTGATATATGACAGTTTAGAATCATAGTGAGACCAGCCACTAATGTCCCAACATTGGTCAACAACATCCACCATTCCTACACCAGAATCTTTATCGATTACTGACGCTTCAGGAAGTCACAGAAAATCTTTTGCTTTGCACGATCGATTAAGAAATTAGCTCTTTGCTCTCAGTATTGATTACTGTATTAGATCTTGTCTACATGTCCTTGTGTACGTTCACATTGATAGAAGTTACCAAGATAAGAAACAAGATTGTAAGTACCTGTAGGCATTAGGCGTAATGCAATTGTTATGTGACAGCACTTTAAAAAGGGAGATAATGTAACATTACATCATTATTAAGAAATTGGACGGAATAATTTAATCAGCGTTAATGTACACATTGATTAAAAAACAATTGATTTATAAAATGTGTTTTATGGCAGGTTGTTGGGGGAAGCTTCTTTTAATCATCTCAGAGCCAAGGGTAACAAGAAGTGCTCATCTGTGTGTAGTGCATCTTGTGTTTGTCAAATTCTTGAAATTGTTTAACAGTTAGGTAGATAGCAGTTTTCTTCACCCATTGGGGTGGCACACCATCATACAAAAATAAACGCCAATCCATTAAACGGTTGTAATTTTTAATAGGAATTTTTCATTCAAGACATTCACTGACATGAAATAACTTTTTGGATAAAGTTAAAAAGTTGTATTGTAGAACAGTACATTGTTAGGTACATATAGTAAGGCACCCCTAATAGTTATCTAGCTCAAACACTAAACTCTTTCCTCCTTAACAACCCGGCCGTCTCCTCAAAATTAGTTTGTTCCCAGCATAGACAGATTTGTTTCTTAGCATAGGAGGAACATTATTATTTCAAGTTCCAACTAAAGACTTCATTTGTGACGGTCATGTAAGTGTAGCTACATTTATTTACTGTTGAAGTACACCAGCTTCATATAAGTGAAACACCCGTAATCATAATTTACTGTTGAAGTACACCAGCTTCATATAAGTGAAACACCCTTAATCATAATTTACTGTTGAAGTACACCAGCTTCATATAAGTGAAACACCCTTAATCATAATTTAAATCACCAATAAATCAATCTTCACTCTGGGTTATTGAGCTCAAGAACTCCCCACAAAGAAGCCTCTAATCACAGGTAAAGCAGTCTATAGTTAAGGACGTTGTACCTTTTCTTGATGGGTTTTCAGGTGTGCCACAATTTAACAGAATAATCCAGTGTAGGTTATTATCCTTACCCATCATCAGCTTTTGATTGGTTTCTTTGTTTTATTCTTCAGGGGTTATTCAGCTACAACCAACATCCACAATGAAATTTGAACACATTTTGAACAAGTCAATCAATAAATAACTTTTGTTATATATTTTTTCCAGGTGTGGCACAGGTAAAATGAACATCCCCCATAGAATCCTCACACCTGATGAGCCAGTGAAGAGAATCAGTATGGAGAGTGACTGCAGCCCTGATTATCTGCCGGCTCCCTCATCTGTTGATGTAAGTACTACCCCTATAGTTTATTTAGCTTCTCATTGGTGATCTGTGTGTGCTTACTGGTGGCCTAACCTTTATCCTCAGATAAGTGTGCTTATGGGCCCCGCACCTGTATCCTCAAAGATGTGTGCTCACTTGGCTCTGACCTATTTTCTCAGAGCTGTGTGCTAACGGGGCCCTGACCTATCTCATCAAAGACGTGTGCTAACGGGGCCCTGACCTATCTCCTCGGAGACATGTGCCTATGAGGCCCTGACCTATATACTCAGATCTGTGTGCATATGGGGCCCTGACCTATATACCCAGATCTGTGTGCTAACAGGGCACTGACCTGTCTCCTCAGATTGGTGTGCCTATGAGGCCCTGACCTATATACTCAGATATGTGTGCTAACAGGGCCCTAACCTATATACTCAGAGCTGTGTGCTTACAACGTCCTGAACTATCTACTTAGAGCTGCGTGCTCGCATTGAGTGCCAATTTTTTTCTCCTGCCAAAGTATGGAAATAAAAGTTGTGACTTGACTACAGTTGTTTACATTTTTCACTCTTTCTAAAGGCTGTAGTAGTTATAATGTTAAACACTTAGTATATAAAGTCTCTGGAAATTGGATGCCTAAAGTGCTAATCTGTTTGGGTGCGTGTGTGCGGAGGAATGAACAGAAGACTTTGATCAACAAGAGCCTATCCTAATGTAATTTGATCCCACACTTCCATATGTCATTATAAAGTTGTTTGTCAATATAAAGCATGTCCGGGTAACATTGTATGCTGAGCCTATCCTAAGTGTTATGTACATACAATCTTACACTGTTTATTGGCAGGTTAATGACATTTATTACCATACAGCAGGTTACATGTAGTTTCAGTTAACAGAGCTTTTCATCAACTGAATGCCAAACAATTCCATTTTTGTATGGAAAGGCAAACCTTTCTTAATACCCTGAATGCTTTCTTAGTATACATGTCAATAGTCATGTGTGCCAGAGCTACTTAAGTGTCGCAAGAGTTCAGTCCCTTGGTCTAAAATTTCAAATTTGCTATAACATATTTATCTTAGGTGTATTATAAAAGTAGTACCGTGTTGGTGTGCTGTGCACTGGTACCAGTAAACCTGTTGGAGACTGCAGGTCTTGAACAAAAATTAAATTATGTACCAGCTATTTACTTGTCTATCTGTCAGCGACCTAGTTCTAAAAAAAATGACCTACTTTTTTTCTTTACCTGTCCCATTATGACTCTAATCTAGTAGTTCTAATATAGAATAATTGCAAATTCATCAGTATATGTTGGACAATGGTGGTAACAAGCAATTGTCATACATGACATGTCTACATATTATAACCTTTTTTGAGGTTTAACATTTAGCCTTTCTGTTTGATGAAAATGTCATTTTGTTTCCTTCTACATGTACACTTGTCTGCTGTTCTACACTGTCCCTTCATTTCAGTGAGCCTAGCCTAATGTAGGCGTACTGTGGGTGTCTGTGTTACAGCTTGGGTTTGGCCAGTCTTGTCATTGTCTGATTTCACTGACATAGAGGATGGTTATCTTTCTCCCATTTTAAAGGCATACAGTGATACCTGGGGTAAAATTTCCCTAAATCCTGTACTGGTCAGGCAGTACAGTAGTTTAAGAAAGTTACTTGCTCACAACATATTTTACCAGTCAGCAATGCTTAAAACATTATAACAGTGGACATATATTAGGAGTTCTCCCCCCTTGGCCTTATATAAACCCTCAGCCTGTTGTTATACCGTACACATACCCATAATAATTTAGTAATGTTAAGAAAATGGTTTCTTGAAAGCTTTGTATACTGTTGCTTTATGAGATTCTTTTAAACGTTTCTCCATAGCACATGAATAAATCAGACTTAAATCTATTTTTTAAAATATATTTCGAATAAATGAAGAGAGAAAAATTTGCTTGCCTCCACCAGGATTCGAACCAAGGACTTTTGGGTTAATACCTTATATATCTTTGTTTAGGGTAGCCTGAAGTAATAAGCGAATTTCAGAAAGAAAACAGCAAAAAAATTTGATTTATTTTATTATTAATATAGCACTGAATTTTGCTCAATCATCATCAGGGTTTGAAACTAGGTTAAATGTTTTGATCAGATATTTTGAAATCCAGCTGTTTATTGGATCAGTTGTTCTTCTTCAACATAGAAAATCCGCTTGACTTGATCAGTTATTGTCCACTTTCGGTCGGTAATCAAAGATCACCAACCCTTAATTCCATCACTGTTCACTTGTATTTTTATTACGGTTTGTCTTTGCTTGTAAATATTCCAGAGAAGTATATTCTTCATCCAGAAAAAGAAAAAATAGTGTATTTACGGTACTAATGAACCCCCAGGGTTCCCTCAGAAGTTCTTTTAAATAGCCATAAACATTTCTGTATTTCTATTGAGGACTGAGAGATGAAATCTGCAGTGAAGGAAACTAGGTCAGCTGACTAGAGGATCAATAAAACAATGATTGAAAGCTTTCTTTGGGTGAAGTTAATGGATCATTTCATCCATTAACCTGGATATATCATCAGGCTGGTGAAGGACCGGATGCTTGGTGAGGGAGCTGTGGGTTTATACACAGGTCTGTCCATGTATCTCATTCATCCTGGTAACAAAATATTGGGAAAATCAAATTACAAAAGAACTCATAAATCAAATTCATGTTTTCTGGCCAGCTTTTCTTATTTTATGTTTACCTTTTTTGATTAGGGTTTAACGCTGCACTTCTCACTTCATATTATTATCAAAGTGATTTTGTCAACAGATTTTTATTAAAGTACTTTTTCCTTATAATCTTTGACTACACATATATTATATTGAATTGGAAGTTTATCTAGAACATAAGATGATTTAATAAATCTAAATCCAAGTGCCTGTGTGATTACTTTTCAGATATATAATAAAAAATATAAAGTTTTAAAGCCCTCTGGATTGTATGAATAGTTTTAGGTATCAAGGAGTATAGCTTTATCCTAGGTATCCCAATAAAACACAAGGACTTTTACAGATCCATGTATAAAGTGGTTGTTTACTATCATTGAGGGTGAAGTTAAACATCATTCTAATTAATAAGATTGAGAAAGTATCTATTTCAGCCCTTGTCTTTCCCACCAAAATACAAGGACTGCTAGTTAGCGATTTATATCACTAACTGTTTGATAAAAAACTAACCAAATTAATCTGATTAGGAAGTATCCTGGGAGTTGATGGAGGCAGGGTCATAGGAGATATTCATGAATTATTGTAGAGTGAAGTCCTAAACTGTCTCTTTGTTTATGAAATAAAAGAAGGCTGAGTGGAGAATTCAGAGACTAAGTGAGATACGTACTAACACGACTTATCTTGTGGTCTAAACCTGTTCATGCTGAACAAAAAACAACTTTAGACCAAAGAAAAACATATAATAAAAGCGAATATTAAAGAAAAGGAGGTAAATAATATAAGAGGACAGGTAAAGAATGTATCCTGTTGACAGGTGTGTTGAAATGAAATAATGGAGATATGTAATTAAGTTCTAGTGGGTGAATCTGAGTGGGCATATTATACAGGCTGTTGTCATCTTCCTACACATGTTTGTAATGATATTAAATGTGTGGGAGAAAATTAGGTCAGATTCTTACATAGGAGTTTTTGAAAAAGGTACATGTATCTGGCCTTAATTCTGTCCCATCTCTTTTTCCATTGTTAAAACATTACTTGTGTACATAGTGTGGTAAAAGGTTAATTTTACCTGTGTTTTAGCCACAACATGTTTTAAAGGACTTCACTAAGTTACTGGTTTAATTCTAGTGTGTTTGCAAATTCCAGGTAGTGTGGTTTTCTGTCCAATTTTTTAATCCAAACTAGGCATTTCACACCTTATCCAGTGGATTGTCAGTTCCATGGAATTCATTTGGATTCTCACACTTTTGCTTTTTTATGACTCAGAAATTCATTGCTACATGGACAGCCCACAAATGACATCAGGATTTTCAAACTTTGTCCACAGATAACAGTCATTTATATTATACACATGGTCTACATCTGTGGCTATAATATTGTTCACACCATGGACTGTTTCTTCATCTTTAATTGTATAGATATATGTATAAGTACAAGTGATCATCCGCTTTGTGTTTAATGTGAATTGCACGATGGAGTGAGTGAGTGAAGTAACCTACCCAAAAGTAACTATAAGTGAAAGTATTCTATACTAACTAGCAATCCAACCAGCACTCAAACTGATATTGTACCATTTCAATCGTGGAAAAACACAACTTGAAATCACATGTGCGGGTTTGATGGAAACTTCTTTAGGTACAGCATTTCAAACCAAAGAAACTAGATGCCTACTAATGGTGATTGTACCATTTGAAACCTGAACAGACACCATTTGAAAGCCTAAGGGAAGATGGATGCCCGAAGTGATGTACATGTGCCTGTAGATGACCTGACTCTGACCGACTGATGTGTATGATGTTAAACAATTGACAGAATCTAAACCAGAAATGTTAAATATTCTGTCCAGTCCTCCTTGTTAAAACAAGGTCAGGTATATTATATTACCTGTTGACATCAACTTACCTGGATTATTTTTACCTGTATAGTTGAGCTGCATATATACATCTAGATGGGGCTAGATCAGGACATGGGTTGTTGTCTTGGCACCGTACTTTCTATGTTGGTAAGTTTTATGTTTATTTGACTTTAAATGTAGCCTTTCATTTTTCAAAACCGGTTACCAGCCGTAAGGTCATACTTGTTAAATGTACCTGTTATATTTCTTTGCTATTGCTGCTCCAGTGCTGTTCATCAGCTTTTTGGTACCTGTGTATTTTGAACTGGCTCTGTGCTGCCTCACTTTATGTATATAACAATTTACCTGTTAAACTGTGCTTTGATTCTTTGCGCAGTTTCTTGTGTTGCAAAAATAAAAATATTGGGGAACTTGACTGTTTAAGGGTTTGGAGATGGTTAGGTGTTTTTGAAGAGGGTATGGATACCCATCAACTGCACACTTGGATGGATAACAATTTCTCTATTTAGCAATTTGATAGGTTTTGTTTTGGTTCCCAAAAACTTTCTCAAGCATCTCATACATGTACATTGTGGACCATCAGGTATATGAGCGAGTCACACGTTGTGGTTTTTATGAGTTTTCCTCTCGGTTTTCCACCATAATAAGGCAGTGTGAAGTGGACAATTAGTCGCCATATAAGTGAAATACCCTTGAGTACGATGTTAAACCCCAATCAAACAAACAAACAAGCATACATGTACATAGACAGTAGAGTGACAAATCTTTGATCCCTAATCACAAAAATAAACTAACACAGCAAACTTTTAAAGTTGTTTTTACATAATTAGAACTTTTAACTTAATGTAAGATTTTTCTGTAAGCATTTATTTTTTTATTTTTTGGTGTTTTGTGATTTGCTTTTTTTGTTCATTCTGCTATTTTCTCAAATGTAAATTAAGAAATTATGACACAGTTTCACTTTTTTGCTGAAGTATGAACTGAAAAAAATGGTGTGTATTATACTTTACCTTGCAACAAAAACTTAAATCACTAAATTAGATAAGGTCAGTATGAAGGGGTAATTTATTATTGGCATAGTGATGATTTATCAGTCTAGGCTTGCTTCAGATTTGATCATGCTGTTGAGGGAAACATTAGGGAGAATCGGGAGCTGTGGTGTTTATTTTTAAATTCAGAGTCAAAGTGAAGTAAGATAGGTGAAGGGTGGGGACTGGAGATTGGAGAGCCATACAGCAGCAAATCTACAGGATCGCATACACATTCTATTAAATATACACGTAGGTATGAAGACATGTGAACATATGTAAATGTTATTTAAAACTAGGACAGATCACAGCAAATTGAGCAGGTGATCTTTGAAACCTGTTAGCACATTAATTTTACAAATAACCTAGACAACTCTCAAAACCACAGTCTCTGTTACAACAGGTAACCCTGGAGTACTGACGTAATTACCACAGTCCTAAAATGATTTTAAGACTATTTTTGAATTCTTACATGATGGATTAAAAAATGACAGACTTTTGCAGTACCACAGTTTGCATTACCTGTACATCTGAATATTATTTTAAACAGAGCTGTGATGTTAGGGTTGTGATCACCTGTTGTTTGGAGGTGACACTTGTGAAGGTTTATTGTCTGACTGATCGTGATCTAAACTACCATAATAGTTTACTTTGAAGGTATGATAATTAATGCTTCAAAGAGTGTCAGATTTATTTGTTTAACATTTTACTGTCAAAGTTAGACAATACATTAACATGTGCACTTTGCTAATGATTATAGCAGTTAACTCCTGGTGAGAGAAGTCTTTGGTTTTTGACATTGAGATTACTCAGTGTTAAAATATGAAATGCCATTTGCAGAAATCATAACTAACGGGGATCCAGAGTTCCATAAGGCGTTACATGAAGAAAAATAATCTTTGAGTTTCTTAATCGAAAAAAAAAATATATATTTTATCATTTATCATCAACTCCTCAATTCGAATCCCTTGTTTTAGACTGTGGTGTTTATTATATTTATGTAAGAGACCTGAATGCAGATCCTGGTGAAGGCAAGCAACACTTTCGGTCTCTTCAATAAAAATATTTATATGACTAGGATTTAAACATTATCTACATTATGTAATGTATTACAGATCAAATTTTTTTTTTTTTTTTGTGGACAAATTTATTATATTTATACAAAGAAAATACCTATCCTATCTGCTGTCCCTGAGTTAACTCAGTTAAGTAAAGGTTATGTTTGCTTTCATCCGACTTCTCCAACTCCCACAACCACAAGCCCAGAACCCAGCTCTAAGGTCTGCTCTCACAGCTGGCTTCTTAGATTACCCCTTGAGTAGCCCCTGATACCAGATAGGACCCAGTTTCTGATACTAAATACATGTACACTTAGAGCAGTAGCTGGGCCTCCAAGAAACTTTCTGAGGGGGGGTATATGTATATGCTAAGTAAGCTGGTCCCTCTGCACCTTTCTGCGGCTTCTGACAGTTTTCACCGTTAGCAGTTCTAAAGGTCTACAACATAGTTAGATTATACATAGGGTGGCAGTATGATTGCAATGTGAATTAGGTGGTGAGATTTAGGAAATTTATTTACAGATGTTCAAGTCAATTGGAAAGTAAAAGATTGTTGCTGTCA
>JAQQZZ010159061.1:0-12143 GCA_030265115.1 Mopalia vespertina | reverse complement strand
GTTTACATGCCCCCCCCCCCCCCCTATCTTGGTTTATCTACAACCAGTCGTCCTAATACATATCAAATATCAAATAACATTTTTGCATTATCATGTCTGTAATAATGAAGTGCACTATGACATGTAACATTTGACCTTTGACATGTCGGCAGTAAATCACTACCCATTTAAATTTAACTTGATAAATCCCGTATAAGATAAATCCGACGATAGTCTACAAGTAGTTGTTTACAATCTTATGACCTAAACAAACTTCTCAGTGACTGTCAGTGGAAAATTACCACAAAACTGTGGAGCCTAAAATCTGTATTATCACTGGATACTTATCAAAAGTGTGTTGTTATTATCACACTGAAGTCATATAATACAGTATACCAATGAGATAGAACAACATATCAAAATATTAGAAGAGATTAGGCGCGAGTCCAAACAAAGTATACGGACTTTATCATCGTTATCACTAAATCTGTTGTACTGCTGGACTTTTTTGTAGACGGCTGTCTTACAACATGCATCAGGATCAAATTTTTGAACATCTGATATTCTACCTAAGAAAAGATATCTAGAAATAATGAGGCTAAGAATGTGTGCTCTATTGCTATGTTAGAATCTCTGTATCGGCTTACCTTTATTATTATAATACCCCAGGCTTTACCTACTTAAATATGTCAGACTGGTGGGTATATTGACAATGAGAAAAGACGAAGAATGGCGTTTGGAAGTCTAATGGGCTGCGATGATAGTCTTAGTGTCATTTTTCCCTTTTCAAATAAACAAAACAAAAAAACAGCCGTCATGCTTCATCAAAACGAAAACAACAGAGCCACTCGACCATGATAACACATCCTTCAAGTTTAGTCATTAGAATGTATACTAGCACTTCAAGTAGGTTTCTATATAGAAATGAAATGTTTTCCTTTAGTAAGACTATTAAAGATTTCCTACGATGCAAAAAGGTGGTTTGCCTATAGCTCCGTGGAAACATATGGTCTATGATATACCATGGCTAGAATTACACCCCATCTGGCTTAGATCTGTCAAGACAAGTGTCGCTGGAAGTCTCGTTTTTGTATAATTGTTTAAACAGTAGCTGCATATCTGTATTTATGTAGTTTGTCTTGATTGTTTCAACAGGTGGTTTCTCGACGTTTGAGGAACGGTTTCCAGAGTATTGTGTTTCTCACGAGGACCAGGAGTCCGACATTCTAGGCCTTTGTAACCTAAAGATAACGGACCAATCAGGGGAGTATTCAGAGGGAAGATGTAGCGATAGTGCCACTCCACCTCACCTCTCTCCGTTTCCCGTTCAGGTCCTCCCGAACCTGTACCTCGGAAATGCCCGGAACTCCGCGGACATCTCACAACTAAAAGAATACGGAATCAAATACATCTTAAACGTTACCCCAAATGTGCCGAATTTATTCGAAACGGACATGTCTTTCAAATACATGCAGATTCCAATCAGTGATCATTGGTCACAAAACTTAAGCAGCTTTTTCCCAGAAGCCATTGCGTTTATCGGTAAGTATTGTGCTCTTTTATGTGAATTTAAATGTAACTAACAGCAAAACAAGCACATCTATATACAACCGGAGTTCGAATATGGGTGGAATCAAGCACAATTGTCTTTCTCTACATGAAAAATATATACAACTATCCGAGTTTGTAAACGAACCAACAACTATTGGGGGGGCTAAGGGCCAACAGAAAGCCGAAAGGTTTGTATGTATGTGCATATTGTCCCTTCGGTCTTGCCTGTCTTGTCTTCGTTTAATGTTAGTAAGAGCGACATCGAGGGTAGGTTTTTTTTCTTTGGCCTTGCACACCGTCATATGAGTGAAATAAACGTTAGTACGGCGTGAAACCCAATCAAATAAACTCAAATCTTTGAAAAGATCAGGGGCAAAAGTTTCATTTCTATTATTCTTATTTCCCTCGCCACATTCTGAAATCTGATTCCCTGTATGGATGGTAGGAAATCTATCCAAATGCCTCAAAGACAATAACAATTAATTTACAGAAGTCTGTTTAAAGTCGGGGTGTATTTATTTTGTGTCCATGATGCTGATTTAGACAGTGAATGCATTGGAAATATAGAAACAGACCGAATACCAGGTCAGAAGTGGGCAAGGAGTGAATGTCGGTTGACAAATTTCAGACAAACACGTAGGCCCCTTACCTTATAAATTACACATGAAGCCAAATTATATCCATAAAGAGAGCTTAATTGTCGGCCTATTAGACAAATTTATTGAACGAATCATTTATAATCATTCATACATTACCAAACATGTTATGAAAACTACATAATCAGTTTGCTATAATATATCAACCTATATCTCTGAATTCGAGTTAACAAGCCTCAGTGCTTTTTATTCCAGTTAACAATCCCGTGTAACACTAGGTTGACAGCTTTATCCACTTTATATAGGTGCTTTTCCAGCAGGTCATCACGACTGACAAGCCTCAATTCACAAATGTAAACATGTTTGAATGAACCACACCGAAGCTCCACGTCCAAATGCGACCCGGTCAAGTAGGATGTATTGAGTGAAAATGGCCGCTGTCCAGACACTCCTAGAGCGCATATTTACATAGCGGCGTGAAAACAGAATAGATTAACGTTGACATTTAAGCCTTCGACACTTTTACAGAAGAAAAAAACGTGATTGAAATCAAGTCCCATGCGCAGTTATTAACTAACAATTGAAGGTTAGGCCTATTCATGTGTAATTTTAGATTGTATAATAATTAAACTTGTGTGTGTTACTCATGGGCTATTTGCTTGTGGAGCATACTATATATTACAACCATAGTGATTGTGTTTCTCAAACAGCTGACCAAAACGTCCATATGAACAGCAGTCAACCAAATACCACACCCAGCAAGTCAATCGTATTCTCGCGAGAGTTTCTATAGTGGACGAGACTAAGACAACTCTCGTACGCCATGCCAGGCCATCGCGCATTAATTTCCGCCAATATTTGGGGCGACGTTACCACATACCATGATAACAGTAAATAAAAGAAGTGCGAAAACACGATGGCCCGGGTGTATCTTAGAGTCAATGTCTCGACGTAGGAAGTAGAATCTATTATATTTTAGAATGCCAGGAAGCTGTCACCCTGTCGAGATGTGACGTAAGACCCTTCTAACTGTAATTAATTATTCAAAATATAGAAAATCATTGCCCATTCGCTCGACTGCTGTTGGTAGGATTTTCCTGTTGCCCTGGTGCTATCACAACAGAGGGACAACATGATCTGGTGTTTGTTAGTTTTGCGTTTCAAGATTTTCATTACTTGTCCTGTTTTTTGATGACAGTTACATAATAATAATATATATCCATTTAGCCATTAATTGTCTCAACGACAATGTGCTTATTAAAACTGTCCTTTATAACTCGTTCGTCAGAATTGTTAGGTACCACACGCGACGAACCCGTAACCGTCTGCAGTTCATGTTAGCGGATGTTAGTTCTATAATTGTGTAATACAACAGGTGTACATGTTATATGAATATTATTATAGCACATTTCTTTCAGTAGACTATGGGCGGAAGGCTCAGAAATTAACGATCACTAAAATACCGCTCAAAGTGGCGTCAGTTAACAGTATTCAAGTTAGTAAATCAGTCAACAAATATTTATGTAATATCACATGTGCCATACAATGATGTATTAAACTTACAGCCAAATGCTAAACTACTTTATACAAAGTTACCGTAAATTGCCAATATGGTCAGCCATTATTAAACTGACATTGTCTGTGCTTAGTAAATAATGCTTTAAACGAGAGCTGTTATATAAGCTTATCTTTATTAAACATATCCATTATCAGCGTTGGGAATTAATCTATGTTTATATTAGATGTGAAATTCTAACCTCCAGGCTAATGACGAATACATTGTAAATACACAGTGTTGTATATACAGCTATCAAGTTTATGTATGCGCGGTATTTGCATAGTCGTTAACTATGGACAGAGAGCTATTGTTCCACTGTCACTAAAAGGATCGGTGTCTATGGAGGATATAGTTGCCAAGTCACGTTACATGTGACCTAGGTCCTGGTTTTTTAGAGATAATTCAACCGCAAGTCTGAACTTCAATTGCGTATACTTCTTCATGCGGGTGTTCTGCATGGTTTACGATCGGTATATAACCATGTAAAACCATACACACATGGGTACTTCTTTGCACCGGTGTACTGGGTTACGATTGGCGTATCCCATGTAAAAGTACACCCATAGGTATTTCTTCACGCCGGTACTGGGTTACAATTGGCGTATCTCATGTAAACCTTATACCTATGATATCCCATCCATGTATTGTGTATTGTTAGTTACCAGTGGCGTTATACAGTCCTTGAGAGGATTGATTTGCGCGATGTCATTGTGATTCGTTAGTTATGTCATATATGATAGGCTTTGAGGAAAATAGCCTAGAGAGATTTACACTGGGAAAACAAAAAATGAATTAATAAACTAAAAAATGGGCAAAATTTTCTTTCCTAACCGTAAACAAAATAATACTACTTACACTACTATTAATTTTAAGAAAGCAATGCACAAGCGGTTATATTTCGGCCCGAGATTAAAAATGTTTGAGGTTGTTTGTGAAGTATGTATCATTCCTTTGACTAATTGACTTGCTATGGTAATGTAGAGTATGTTAAGTTTCGGCAGATAATGTGGTTTGTAGAGGCCTATATAAAATACTCAAAGCTAGTGATAATAATACTAATAGTTTAGAAATCATTCAAGATACTACGAATTGAAGGTAACTGTCCATTCATGGCATAATGGTAACTCTGCTCAAAATATGCGCGCAGTATTACTCTGACTCACCAAGGACTTCTTTTGATTAAACATGTATTGACTATAGTGGCATAATGAGCTGGTGACTAACGCCACAAGCATATGCCGTTATAGTACTGTTTGATACCGATCGTTCATATTTTTATTCTTTATTGTCACAATCTGAATCAAGGAGTCCCTCCTAATGTGTTTGCCGCTTAAAGCATGTGGCCTCGCATAAGTCGTTTCTCCGGAGCATCTGAATAGTTGATTACATGACTTAAACGTAACAGAGTACAAGTGACATTTAATGCCGGTCTATGACACCTACATAGAACCGTACATGAAATGAGTTGATTATCAAGTGCACAGAGCAATGGGAAATCAGTCGAGTTGTAACATGGCAACAGCCGCTTGTCCTCGATTCAACCTAGTTCACTTCAACCAGTGTGTGAAAATGCGACCTATTTGTTGAGCTCAGATTGCCATCGATTGGCTAGAGAAGACCCAGACCTCGCAGCACTGACTGGACGTCTACAGCCGTCCTAGAAAACAGAACATTAACCCGGACATGCGCACCCTAAACACACCTGATAATGTATTACCCTCTGGGACCACATGCATTATAATAATTGGCCGACTTTGCGAAAATCTCTCTCATATGGTGCCATTTTATTACCAGCATTACTTTATTCAAACGGACATGACTGACTGGATATGAATCAACAAATGACATCCGTTGTTTTCGTATGAGGGCCTCATTAATATTTCATCTAGAGTAACGCGCACTTCCCTGTCGCCTGTTCCATACAAGGATTACCACTTTAGATATATTAAGCCCCTTCGCATTCAATGGACCTGCTAACATTGTTTTTGATACCTCATGGTAGGGACTTTTGCATTATTCGAATGTAAATAAGAAAGTCGGGCATATGTTTTTTGATCTATAACTAGGTCCAAATTAAAGATTAAATACTTACATATATTTTTTTGATCTATAACTAGGTCCAAATTAAAAATTAAATACTTACATATATTTTTTCGATCTTTAACTAGGTCCATTTAAAACCATTACATACATACACACGATAGTCCGTCGTCTCCTACAATCATTAACTTTTTTAACAGGCCTAGGGTAGTTTTTTTCTTGTGTTTTGCAATGGTCTTTTTTAAATATTATTGGAAGTTCAAACGAGAGCATATAAAATATGGATCTAACTTGTATGTTGCCCATGTAATGAAAAATAGGCCACTCTTTTACAGCCTAGAAAACCATTTTAATTATTTTTTTGTTAACAGTTTCTTTGGGCACAAATCGGTGGCTGGCAACCTAACAGCGCCCGGTGCAACTTGACTAAGGACTTGCAGTCAAAACTGATACAACAATATCTTCCCCAACTATGTACCATTCTAAGCCTTGTCGACAAAACATGGTAACCGAATAACGCCAATTCCAGTAAATGTCTGACTGATACGATTTAGTCAACTTGAGGGGCAATTTATATTGTTTGTGTATGCGATATACAACATTTACCCGCAATTCATAACTATGATATTTCTCGGGTTGTTTTATTCTTATAAATGGATAAAGCTGTAGGTTAGCAACGGTGAAATAAAACTTCACTTAAGCCATTTCCGTTTCTTTCAACAATTGCCAAATCATTTGAATATCCTTTTATAACATATGTGGAGAGGGCTGATAAGAGTCTGTAAAAGCTGCAATGTTAATGTTCAATAGAAAGCCACCTTCTTAGAGATTCGGAACAATTGAGTCCTTAGCCAAGTAAGTCTTGTCGTCAGAGACAGCTATCGCTTTGGATTGTTTTGTTTGTTTGGGGATATAAAGGTTCACGGAGGCAGTGATCCGTGTGAAAGAACTCAAGCTGATATCCTGCTCACCGGATGTTCGTTATCTCAAGAAATAAGTTTCACCCATGATCCATCTCAAGTGATGTAAAAATATATTATTTTTAAAAACGACCGGACTTACTTAACAGCCAGTGTGATAGTATTTCGACGAAATCTTATAATCTTCTGCTTTACCGTTAGCCGAGTAATCTTCAAGGGTTCCTTTTCGTCACCCTAATAAAATTAGTGCCTATGTCAGTTTTTGTCCAATTTCATAATTTTGCCTTAATCAGTTCTACATCATGAGAGACACCTTTTCTAAAAGTGCTTACTGTAAAATCAATAAGATACTGGACATCAATCAGATGATTGGCTGAGTCGATCATGTGACATAGGCAGATTAACAGGTGTTTTTTTTTTCAATTTATCTTTAAAGTGGTAAATATGACATAGGCACTTATTTTATTAGGGTGACTTTTTATATTTTTATGCTGAACTTTGAAAATGTTTTTTGAGTATTTGGCCCAGAACATTATCTTTCTAAACGTGAATCAGTGTTACGTCCAAGGAGTGTTGAACTCGAAGTAGTATTTGGTCCAAGATCCTATTCTGTTAGAAAGCTTAATGGACAACCTCCCATTAAGAGATCAGTATTAGCTATGATAGCCTGATTTTGTGTGTCGTATGTGCGAAACAGGAATGTTATGTGTGTCTTTATACCCGTTCACACCCTGTTGTTTTCCGCCCCTTTTCCGAGTCCAGATTCATCCCCTCCCACAAACGGAAGGCCTCTCTTCATTAGTGTTTGTGAATTAGCACAGCTCTCCGGATGTTCCAACCAGATCCGCCAAATAGCATTAACAGACTTCGCAGCTTTTTAACAGATGTTATCAAGCTTAGCTTATCGCTGTCGTTTTCCCCCTCTACAGGCGTGTTACTTGTATATACATTACAATATACACTATATCAAGTCTACCAGGTTCCTCCTAAATATTTATGTTTGCGTGTTGCAAAGAAAGTATTGTTATATTCAAATGTTCTTTTGCGCTTTGATTTGATATTTTTTAGGCTAACAATTTGACTAGAAGTTATGAGTGTATTCGTATTAGTATAGATTTCGCATACCTACGTAAAACACTCAAGAAAAATTGCTATTGCACTATAAAACTATGCATATCCTTGGGTTCCAAATACATATATTTATCATTATATACAGATGTATAATTAACACGTATCTCACTCCCAGCTTCATAGAGTTATCTACATGACTTATAAAATTGTCATCTCTTATTTTTATTTGCAGACGAGGCACGTAAGACGAACTGTGGAGTGCTAGTTCATTGTTTGGCGGGGATAAGTCGGTCGGTGACGGTCACAGTGGCCTACCTCATGCAACGGGAACACATGAGTCTCAATGAAGCCTATGACTTTGTCAAGAGATGCAAACCCAATATTTCACCGAACTTTAATTTCATGGGGCAGTTGTTAGACTTTGAGCGAGCCTTGGGTCACAGTGAAGATAAGTGTGTTTGTGCTGACAATATAGTGTGTACATGTGGTGTAAGTAAAACAATGCTATTAAGTGACAGCAAAGAAAACTCGCCAAATTATACTATAGACGTACGGCCTGCGTGATATAAATATGGAGGCCGCTCAGGGCTGGCCTGGTGAACGACCATTATGAACATGTTCAACCTTCATACCCATCGGTTTCCATTACCTGCAAGTTCTTCACGCAGAGAGAGAGAATGAGAGAGAGATGCTCAGATAGCTGGTATGAAGAGGACGAGTGAAGCAGCCAGGCGAAATAACCAAAACTCCCCAGTCTGGTTTAGTTAGACGTTGGCATGTGGAATGGAGATACTGTGCTCGATCTGAACAGTTGCCATGGTAACACTGCCCACGTGGGGTTTTGGGGTCAGCTTAGCGAGGCTAGCTGCGGTTTGTTTTCCCCAAGGCGTCAGTGGTTTTACCGAGACGAGAAGGCTGGTCTGCGCCTGTGACCTCCTTTCAAGCTGAAAACAGAGAAACAAAATTCGCCTGGAATAAACCTTACTGTTTATGAACTGTCATTTTTTCACGAGAACGTTTACTATTTTGTTAGGAGTTGCGGAGCTTGTTAGAAACTATTTGCCAAACTTGTTATAATTGTTGACAGACATAACGCATTGGATGGTTTTTTTTGACAGACACTTGTGGACTGCCAGTGGTTGAGATAACACCATTTGTTTGTTGTTAGCATTGAGGCATTTGTTGACAAGCACAATGAGCGATTTTGAAAATTGCTAAAAATGTTAAACATTTAACTGAATATTTTTCAACACTATTACTGTTACTTAAAACTTCACAACGTCAAGGTATAGCGTTTCGACAATCCCATTCAATTACATATACAACCAGGGTTCGTTGAAAAAGATTATACTGTGAGTGAGATAACTGTGATATAAACAATAGGAGTCCATTATTGGAGCAAATGTCAAATTCAAATTTAACACCAGCTTAATACGTTTGAAAAGCTACAGCCTTTCAGTTCAAATATTTCAACCGAGCGGGTGCGTTTAAACAGTCACAGATTGGAGAAAATGTATTATCAACTGGTTTTCTTTTTGAGAATGTAAAAAAGTGTTACAATTTAAGAGAGTTAATCAAAATATGAGCATCAGTTATAGAAGTTAAATTGAAAGTGGAACAAAGATGGAAAAACTTCGACAGGAGCCATTCGATTGGCTTACTTTTAGCGAAAATATGACAACATTTATTGTTGAAAACTTTTGATGATTATTTAATTCAATTAACGAACAAATGTTGACACATTGAATACTGTTACAGGTTTGAAACAGGGTGGTTTAAATGTGTATGGAGTAGTCGTGGGTAATGAGGATGAATCTATGTTGAACAATATATACATATAATATTATTGGGACCATGTAGTGGTTTTTATTTTGGATACTGAGTATTACCAATTGACTAACGCAACCATTGCTGAAGACATTGTACCAAAGCGACCCGGTTTAGAAATATCTTTTAGTTTGACGAAAAAAGTGGCTGTTAGTTTTGATATTTGGACATTAAGTGCTATGCATGGTCATAAATAGTTAACAAAGCTATGAATTGTGCCAAGTCATTGTTATATATCTTTTTGTTTTGAGAACAAACATTCATTGGGGACAAAGTGCGTTTGATGCAATGTTTCAGTGCGAGTTGTATGTCAACCTGTGTGCTGACAGTGTATGTTGTGGATGAGACTGTACTGACAGTGAGTGTTGTGGTCTAACGTGTGCGTGTGTTGACAGTGTGTGTGGTGGATAAGACTGCACTGACGGTGTGTTTTGTGGGATAACCTGTGTGTTGACAGTGTGAAGTGGATGGGACTGCACTGACAGTGTGTGTTGTGGGCTAACGTATGCTTTGATAGTGTGTTTTGTGGATTAGACTGTTTGCGGACTGTGTGTTGCGGATGCGAATGTTTGCTGATAGTGTGTGTTGTGGATGAGACTGTACTGGCAGTGTGTGTTGCTGGCTAACATGTGTGTATTGTGGGTGAACATCTGTGCTGACAGTGGGTGGTGGGTGAAACAGTACGAGCGCTTACACTGTGTTGTGGGTAACGTGTTCGGATAGAGCACTTCTCAAAAGCGTAGACTGATGTTCTGTGGAAACCCTGAGTTTGATAGTCTCGTAACAAATGAGCTTGATAGTCTGAATACAGTGGAATCTATATGTTCACATGTTGAATTTTGTAAGCATGTTTAGTCGACAAAGTGAGGTCTGTAAACAAGTTAATGTCTGTAAACGTGTCAAGTTGATTGTTTGTAAACATGTTGAGGTATGTAAACATAATGAATAAAGAAGCTGAGGTGTGTATACATGTTGATGTCTGTATAGGTGTCTAGGTTGTGAGGTTGATTGTCTGTAAACAAACTGAGGTGTGTTCACATGCTGAGGTCTAAACGGGATGAAGTTGATTGTAAACAAACTGAGGTGTGTTGACATGCTGAGGTCTGTTAACGTGTTGAAGTTGAGTGTTTGTTAACGTGTTGAGGTCTGTAAATGAGGTGATTGTGAACAAGATGATATTATTAAAGGTGTTGAGGTTGATTGTCTGTAAACACGTGGAGGCCTGTGAGTATATTATGCTTGGTAGTCCATGAATATGGCAAGTTTTTCATCTGTGAATGCGTTTGAGTTTTATGGTAGGTGAAAATGTTGAGGTTGATTATGATAGTTTGTGAAAGCGTTGATGTTGATAGTCTATACAAAGGTTTTGAAGGCGGTGTTTACAAAATAGCTGTACTGTTAACAAGTTGACGTTTATTTTGCTTGGTCTAATTGAGAGAATGTGTGAAATTCGTGTTCAGTTAAAACCTTAGGGTTTATAACGTAATGTGCGATTCCTGATATGTAAGAACATTGACTGTGTGAGTATTGAGAAGTGTAGTCCTAATTGGGTAACAGTTTATTTGAAAGTGTGCATGAACAGTCGTTTTATAATTGCTTTTATAAAAAAAGCTTTGTATAAGGTGATGTTCAACGACCAATATTAGTGTGTGTGTACCGTGCGATCAAATACACAATTTGGAGTGTAACATTTTCAAGTAGCCAAACTATTTTTATATGGGAGCAATATAATGATAATAATAATAATTAGATACCGGCTCCACAAGGGGTGCCTTTGTTTTAATAGTGTACTGTAATATCAATGATCTTGTTGTTATTTGAGACCATTTCATTTCGTTTGGCATGAAGTCCCCTTAGTCAGATTGTTACAGGGATTTGCATTGTTATACTCTCACATGTCATAATCCATTAGCTCTACGTTTTCTCTGCGTTGTATATCTCAACGCATATGTAAATTATATATGTACCATAGACTTTATTTTGTATGTAAATAAAAATAAACCAAAAGAGATAAGTATTTTATAACAAACTGAACAGACCGGTTTGGGCTATGTTTTTTCTTTCTTCACAAGGCTTTGTTTCATTCAAATGTACATGAAAGCAAGATTTGGTTCAACCTGATGTGAGTGGTTATGAGTCATTGCCAATGTATTCAACTCCTTTACCTTAGAATTTAATGTGAATTGGGATAAGTGCAAAGTTCACAAAGCACTACTTGCACCACGATCAACACGGCTACAATAAAGGCAATGCATTTATGGGTTATAGACACATGTGTAAACCTTTCTGGACTAATCATAGGTTCGAGATTCACAGTTGAATGGAATGTGGGAGTCATTCGAGGTTACTGCGTGGATGTTTTAGCGAGGTTCCCGCTGGACTTTTCCACAATAAAGGCCAATAAATAGGCCAAAGGCCAAAGGCTTTGATTAACAGGTAGTTTATAGGTTGGTTCTGGACCAGCAGGAAATGGTTAGGGTATGTGGTTTGCTTGATTTGAGTTTAACGTGGCACTCAGTGGTATTTCATTGTACGACAAATGATTGTCCACTTCTTAATTTGTGGAAAATTCCATCGGGAACCTCGCTAAAACATCCACTC
>JAQQZZ010159050.1:0-12143 GCA_030265115.1 Mopalia vespertina | reverse complement strand
TAATTTGCAATATTCCCTATACCGCCCATGTTAAAAATCATGGATTTGCCCTCCCTTGCCGTAAAGCGGTGACGGTATTTCGCAAAGGGACGTCACTCTGTTGTCGTATCGTCATAACCGGAAAACCCCGTATTGCAAGTCAGTTTTAACAGGTTCCAAAATGTAATATGAAGTTTAAAAAATCGACACTACCCTCATGCAAATGTAAAATAAATTAGAACAACCAAAACATAAAGAACAGCAGAACACCATGAAAGGAAAGATAAAAGTAAGCCATTTTAAACAAAAAAGAAATTTAGAAATAGTGCTGAAAAAAATGTGAACTTAAAAATCCTGTTATATAAAAAGAATAGAAAATCTGATATTACTGTGAGAATATTAAAGAAACTAGTTGAGAATTTTGCTGACAGCAACACCAATACACTGTTCTAATTAGCATATGTTAAGAAATAATATTATTCCAATGAACTGAGCAGGTCAGCAGATTAGTTTCTCTAATCTAGGTAACACCCACACTACAACACTGAATATTTTGTTTTTCACTGAATTTCATCTTTCTCATATTTTTAAGCAAATTGAAACATATCTTTTTACACTAAAAAAAAAGTGAACAGGAAATAGAGGTGATGGATCTAGGCCAAAAATTGTTGGGGAAAATTTTCAAAAAGGAAAATAAATTGTAGTGATAAAAATTATATCATGTTGCTATCATGTCAATAGTGTACACATTTAACGAGTCTTTGGTGTAAAAAAACAAAGTGAGTAAGCATTTCCGTTTTAAATTCCCTGTATCTTTTACTAGATCCATCAAATATACAACATAAACAGGAACTGAACGAGTGTTAATGTGTTTAAAATTCTGGCAGTAACCAAGGGCTGTAACTCTGAATGAAGGTACCTTCTTTTTCTCCTCGTCAGTTCGCACATCACTACGAACATTAGCCCAGGGTACATCAGCAGGCCACCAGACAGGGCAGAATTCGGGTTTACCCCAGCCCGGCTTGCTGCGGCCTGTCGAGTATTTTAACATCTCGGGGATGAAGGCCCGAAGCAGTGCCTATAAAGGGAGAGAAACGGCCACAGAATCACAACAAGTCATTAGAGTTATCTACCTTTTGTTTATCTTCCTCTGATCGGACATCTACCCGAACATTAGCCCAGGGTAGATCAACCGGCCACCACACGGGCTTGAGAGAATTTTTGCCCCAGCCTGGCTTGCCCCTCCCAGTAGAACATTTCAACATCAGAGGTATGAAAGCACGAAGCTGTGCCTGCAAAATGAGCATTAGTTTACAGAGTAACAACGGGGGTGACCAGCACTAGTTTTCATGCTCTAAATTCACCGTCAACATGTGCAAGTAGCTGTCAAAAATGTTCACTTTATCAAGGAAACATTGTTCATAACTATTTTATTATTTGTTTAATATTAAATGGCATACGGAAATTGGAATGGCAACGAACTGTTTTTTTGTTTTCACACAGCGATTTAAAAAGCTTATCTGAAGTTAAGCTTAAGCCCTAGAACTTTGCAAAGTCTCAAATAAATTCAATGGCTTTAAATTATGACTAAATCATGGCAGTAAATGAGATTGAATATCACCCATTTTTTCCACATGTTACTGTTAACTTTTCCACATACTACTGTTAGTGTAGCCGAGGTCCAGAACAGATATACCGCCTGCAATAAGAGTGGTGATTAACGCCATGCTTTCTGGGTATATGATGTGCTCCAACAGCAAACAGCCTTTAGCCACATGGCCCTTAAGCACAAACGTAATAAGCAGAATGACTGCAGCCACATGGAGTCATCAGCTAGTCAATGTATACTTACTGCACCATTTAACATGAAGAACTTTAAGTATGGAAAATGGCTTCAGTTTAAAAAATCAATGTAAAACCTTTCTCGTCAACATATATTTTAACCGAAATAAAGAACATACTAATCATATCAAGGTTACGTCACAACCATTGGAAACATTGAACATGCAAATCAACTATACCAAGCATGAAAGGAATCCACCAGACTGTCTACTGGATTGCCCTTTATTCTCAGGAATCAATTAGACTATCTACAACTACAAGATCTACTTGACAAATTGCCCCCTTTTTAGATGCGCGAGACTGTCCTAACACTTGGAAATTGCCCCTTTCACTCAGGGATCAATGAGACTATCACCAAATTGGGTGACGTGTTTTTTCTCAGGAATTCAGCAGACTATTACAACTATCAGGCCTGTGCTGTAATCATTTCCTGCATAACCTTAAAATCGGTCCTCTAAATTTTTGGACATAAACAATTGCATTTTCCCCTGGTTTGTTGATTTTTTAAAAACATAAATATGCCATTGTGAAAAATAAAGCATAATTGCTTTGAAATACAATCTTCATTGATTATTGGATGACAAAATTTTTCAAAATCAGTAGCAAAATGCAAATTTAGACAAAATTGCAAACAATTTGGGTAACCTATAAATCGGTCCACTTAAATTAAGTTTGCATAACCATAGGGAAACCCTGTTCTATCCATTCTCCCCAACAGCACAGGCCTGACTATGGGGTTATACTTTATTCCCAAGAATACATAAGACTGTATATCATCGAGTCTTCCAATTCGGATGAGTAAAACCAGTATTTAGCCAGATTAAAATGAAGCCAAAATATTTCAGACTCACTTGTGTCATTTTATCAACAGGGGTGGGAATTCCATCAAGAACTAGGGGAGGTAACTCGTGTAGTCCTGGATCATCAGGTTGTTGTGGAGGTGCCTGGAGGGCTAGTGCCGATTCTAAATCCTGCATGATTGTTCCTCTACAATTCCTAATCTACAACATTACAAATTATTGATTGGTTAATTTAAGATTTAACAAATAGTATTTACTGATTTGTTTCATGATTACAAAGGCACATATCTGAATTGTCTTTCATCCAGATTGGTACACACTGAAATTTACATATATCAATCTTAGTTGACTATAAAAGAAATTATTTATGAATATTCTATATCGATGATATGTAGCCTTTAGGCTCTCTTGTCAGTCCACATGACATCAAGAAAATTCAGATTTGACCTTATTTTGGTTTGTTTAATAACACTGCACTTTAGGTTGTTTCATTTATAGTAAGGCGTGCAAACACATCGGGTGAAGAAAACCACCCTCATCGACATGAGATACATGAGGGCAACAGAAAGCTCCCTCCAACCACCTGCAAGGACAACAGGAAGCTCCCTCCAACTGCCTTCTTGAGTGTAGCTTGAACAAATATTACAGTTTAATATTGGTTCTATTATTGTTTCCGAGGAAAAAGGAGCAATATGCATTGAGCAAAAAAGTTGTAAATTGATTGTAGCTTGTCCTATGATCTATGGATTGATCAGTAAACACATACCACATTTTCTAGCGGCTGTGATCCAAACACTTTGTAGGATTGAAAAGCCTGGTTGGGTTTGCCTGGTGTACAGCACAATATGATGGCCTGTTGGCCTACACGCGTCGTATACTCTTCAAGAATAGCCCTCAGCTTTCTTAACAGACGTGTTTGCTGACGCTTTCTCACGGATGGATTTGTCTCAAATGAATGCTGGCGTCTGCGCTTTTTAGCAGAGGAGATAGCTGCGGCAGCTGCAACTCCGATGGGACCTGCAAAAATAATTCTCTAAAATATACACTTTTATACACTTTTGAAAAAATATTTCTTTGAAAAGTTTACATGCTATATTATACTGTTTTCACCCAAAAGGATGTCTGTGAATGTTGTATTACCTCTACTGACATTGTGACGTTATTTAACTATTTAAGATTGTTTGTTTGTTTGATTGAACGTCATACTCAAGGGTATTTCATTTATATGACGCACATAGTCCACTTCACACTGTTCCTTGTCTAATTACAGTGGAAAACCGAGAGGAAACTCCGGGGGAGCCATGTCGTGTGACTCGTGATAGACGACAGATGGACCGGATCCCGAAAACGGTAAATTGGCGTAGGATTAGTAAGAGCACACAAAAACGAATAAACCACGGCCACAGGCCTAACTATTTTAGATAGATGTTAACTCATAGTATGCAGAGATCTGTGTAGATGGAGGTCTCTGGATATAAAAGCTTATACACAACTGCATATATCCACAATAACTTTGGATTAAGATCTATTTTAAATATGCAAATTTCAAAAGTCACAAACATTTTATCTGTAGCATGAGATAAGTCATCAGTTACAATTACTCGATACTTGTTTCACAGTGTGAATAAATCAGAAATTTATACATGGAAAACGAACCTGCAGCTGCGAGTTGTGCTGTAACATCATCATGAACTGATGAGTTGAGAAGATCGTTCTCATCAAAGGTGGTCTCAGGGGAGCTGGGTTCACTCATGTCGTCACTCATCATACTGTGTGAGGGATCCATGGCTGTATTTATACTTAGTGGACCTCCGTGACCACCTGAATCATCCATATAGGTTATATTCCAGGAATTAATCTTTGCTGATGTTGATTGAGCTTATATAGAATAAAGGTACCTGAAAAAAAAAGATTACTATTTGACTGTTTAATGTTGCAGTGAAAATAAAGATCCTAAATTAATACCACACTGTCAGAGTTTCAATTATAACAGCCAAAATTCATCCAGTTTGTGATAACAAAAATTAATATTCATTCCCGTATAATAACTGAGTGAATATATTCTGTAAAAAATGTCAGAACTCAATTCCAGCTGAATCAATAAAGACTGTAAGTGATTAACATTCTAGCTGGACTTTTGCCTTTTTTTTAAAACTGGGTATTACAGATTTGTAATAGAAAGGTAAGTTTGTTTCACTGTGGTTTTACGTCGTACTCAAGGGTATTTCACTTAAATGAAGACAGATTGTCCACTTCACAGATTCTTGCCTAATTACGGTGGAAAACTGAGAGGAAACCTCAGAAAAACCATCCCCACGATTGCTGGAGCCACATGGTGCGACTCCCTCATATATCGGCGAAAGGAGGTTTAGTAAGTGCACTGGCTGAACCCTAGTAATCCACGGCCACAGGCCATTTATAGATAGGGCCCAGGACAGCAAGGGCCTTGGCGAATAATGGACCATCCTGTTATGCTGTGTAAACCTATACACGGGGACTGTTATGATTTAATTAAAACAGGAACAGTTTGAACAGGAATGGAACTGTTCAGGACTCAGCCAGTTTGTTTTGACAGTGGATTGTTTAGACTCAAGACTGTTCTTGATTTGAGATTGGGATAGTTATAATTTAAAATTAAGGTTGTATTAACATGGAACTGGGGATATTTAAGGGTCATGTGTGTTTTTTATTTAAGAATGAAAAGTCTCGGTTTGATACCTGATTTGTCTAGAGAGCAGTTCTGACTAGAGATAAGAGATTTGGTTTGTTTGTTTGATTGGGGTTAGATGTCGTACTCGACAAGGGTGTAAATATTATGACGGATTATCCAATTCACACTGCTCCTTGCCTAGTTACGGTGGAAAACCGAGAGGAAACCTCGAAAAAACCACCTCCATGATTGCTGGAGCCACACCGTGTGACTCACTCATATACCTGAGGGTCGACAGACGGACCTGATCCTGTGAACGGTCACGGTAAATTGAAGTATGATTAGTATTATAGTAAGCGCACACGCTACCACTAAGCCACAGCCGCAGGCCCTAGAGATTAGAGACATAGTAAGAATCATGTCTTTGACTGATTGATTAATTTTACTACATGCATGTATTTAGACTTGTGCAGACGATTCTGAATTAGCTACTGAGTTTGAAGGCTTCTAATCGTGTAATTGCCCTACAGCGGTAGCTCCTGTAGCATGATGCATTGTGTGAGATGGGGCCAGGCAAGGAACATGGCGGCTGGACAACAAAAAGTTGGACAGTGATGTTTCATTTTTTGAAACGCTGATTCTGGACGATTTAAGGACGCAATTGTAATAAAAATTGTATCACAGGGTTCAGAAGACAAAACGTAACTGGACAGTAGTGAATGGAACACATAAAAGTCGGTAAGTGTAAAAACTTAAAATTACACGATTAGGAGTGTTCAAACTCATATATCTCTACGGCTACATGATATGATAGAGGATCAGAGAGAATGTAATCAAGAGTTGTATACAGTCATGTTGACAAAATGTCAAATTTCAATAAGAAGCTTTAAATACCAGTGGTTAATGAAGATGATTAAAAGTTAGCCTTACAACTAGGCAATCTGAAATTATTTTTTTTTACATTTTTAATCTTATGGCCTAGGCTATTGTGTGCATTCATTGGTTTGTTTTCTTTTTTAGTGGAAGGGTTGAAGGGGTATTTGCTATCAGCTAGAAATATTTCAAGGACTGTAACAAAAAAGTATTTGACTGGAATTAAGGCCTACTATATTCTTTTTTCTTCCTTTTTGTTTTCGAAGCTTCTTGTGTTCCATATTTGACATTCGATTTCTTCATCCTTTTAGGATCAATCAACCGGCTTTCCAAAGCCGCCATGTTAATTCGCCAATGTATTATGAATGCACACTTTTTGACAGCTTTTTAAGGCCTATTACTGTAGAATTTCAAATATATTGATGCTGAACGAGCATTGTAAATAAACACCAGTGTGTTTTTTGAAGTCGACTGTCAACTTTGCGCAGGTTCGGAGCCAGAAATCTCAGTTTTCTTTGCGACTGCGCTGGAGCTTGCGCGAACTAGGGGCCTACAACGTTCACTCGGTGTGCGGACAACCTCTGGTTGGGTGGATTTCTTTGTTATTTTCTGAACATTTCGAGACAAATAGGACTGCTAAGTCACCAAAGCGATACGTTAAAGAAATGTTCACAATATTACGGACGTTAGGCTTGATTCCAAGCGCTTACACACAAGAAATGTCAGAGACTGCATTAAGTGGGTTGTTCTAGTCTTTACTGCGACTGCGCAAAACACAACAATGGCATCTACACCACTTGTGTTCAGGGGGGAAATAAAACCTTATCTTCACGATTCAGATGAAATAAAGATGAAAAATGTATTCTCGGATTATTGTTCTATCCTTCTTAGCATTCACTTATTCACGAAAACTTACCAACAAAACGGCAGGCAAGGTTAAAAATCTGTATATTTCCGGGAAGAACTGCGCGGTAGAGGTTCACTTTCGATCAGTTCTGAGCATGAATACGATTTCGCTCTAGAGGGGGATAGCGGAATTGCGCGTTCTTTCAGGTCACGTGAATGTGTGACGTCAGTTGGTTTTTCTCAGAACATATTAATGAATAATGGACTAATTTACAAATCATTCGGAATATGAAATGGGGTAGAGTAGCACAATATAATATACAAATCCAATTTAAATTCAATACATGTTTACATAGCTTGATGTCCAGCTTTCTCCGAGTTTTGTTTTTAATGTGACAGGAATAATGTATGATTGTCATTTTTAACAAATATAAATATTGAATCTCGATGAAGGCAAGCAAAATATTCTTTCTCCAAAAGAAAAATACATAATTTGTAGTTCGGATAAAATATTTGTTCAAACTTAGGGTACGTTCCAAACGTTCTGTTCCCTTGCATGTTTGATGTTATAGTATTAACACCGTCCTTGAGTAACATGCACGTACCGCTATATATGAGTACCGTAGTTGATGAATATAATTAGTTATTATCAAGAGGACACGTGTTTACTGTTCGATCATTGTCACAATACATGTATATATATGTAGATTTACAAAATGGAGGGGAAAATACATAAATAAATATTTTTTGAACAGGGAGGTTTACGATCGGTATATAGGCCCCTATGCATGTACATTTTAAGTTGGGAACAAATGGTCATAAGGTAATTTAGAGGTGCAGGTTGCATCATAGCTTGGAGAGTTTTGTAGGTAGGCCTACATGTAAGAACGTAATCATAATTTATGCAGATACCACATATACGTAGAGGCCAGTTACATGTAAATATTTGACAATAAATTCATTATTTACAGTCATCATAGGCACCAATTTTAAATTTAACTATGTTCAATCTGTAGCTTTTACGTTTGTTTTTGTTTTGTTTTTTTACATTACTGACCTAATGGTATAACATTACAAGCAATACTTTATGGACTTTTCAACTTGTGCTTTTATTGATAAAGCACCGATTTAATTCTAGCTAAATTGTTCTTACGATGCAGGACAGTAGGCTACGTACGTAGTATCAGCAGTGAAACAAAACATGTCCCTGTAATGTAAAATTATAAAACATGAAAATCTGACAAAGGCAAACAAAAAAATGACAAAAAAGAAAACACAATGCTCATATTTGCATGCATGTGAAAACGTATATAGTGAGGACACGTACATCATCATAAACAACATATAGTTGTCATAGTTGACCAGATATGCATGCGATAGCTCGATGAGTAATTCATATTTTTAACAAGATTTACATGGTCTATATTGTAAAATGACAAAGATGCATTTTATAAATGAGAAAAGCGTTAAACCCAGACATGGACATTGTAACCAATATTTGTAACAATGTATGAGACTCTCATAAAAAACAAGGATCTATAGGTTTTGGTCTCCCAGTCGGGGAGACTGTTTTCTCGAAAGTCGAGCTGGGTGTTTGGGGATATTTGGGTTAGAGGGCGATAGGAAAAAAGATTGCCCTACCAAACCAGTTAACAAACAATATAAAAAAATATGATAGAGACATACGAAATATCAACACCACAATGTTCAGTACAATATGGGCATACAAGAGTTAGTATAAAATTAGATAAAATTACAAATATAAGATAGGCCCTATATTGAAGCATGGAGCTCCATGATTGAAGTCTAGAAAAATAATTTAAAAAAAAATAATTAGAATATAATTATATGATCCAAGAGGTCTACAGGTTTTTGACTAGGAAACTAGGAATAATCGGACTATAACCAGTGGTACCCATATTCAGTAATAGCACAATGAATATGGCTAATTCCTCCGTCTTAAATATCTATATCTCAACCCGTGGTAAAGATTGGAAATTGATCCACCGCTATCGCCGGCCTCTCAAATAATTTATCTGATTTTTCTCTGATTTGTTTCAGATACACTAAAAACAATGACGTATTTTACCTACCTGCAATATTTCTTTTCTGTCGTTTTTTAATCTTATTATTGCAAAGGGAGATAACTTAAACGTGTCAACTCGGGCGAGAAATTAAAAAAAAAAAAACTTCAGGAAAGAAAGTAACAGTTGGATTATTGTGACTTTTATATCCAGAAAAAAATTTCCAACGATCACCATGGGTTGATATAGGCTGGACGTGGGGCTAAGACGGAGGAATTAGCCCTATCAATTTGTGTAATTTAGTAAAGGCTTCTGCTCCGTGAGCTACATTTTTTTTTCTGACATTAAGTGATTTGATTAAAATCACCACTGTCTTAGTTGCCTTTACAGCACCCAGAATGGATGCTGCTGTAGATCAAAGGCCTACTTGGTGTGACAAAATTTGATATCAAAACACATTTGATTAAAACCGTCACCACCTTACCTCAATGACATCGAATGTAGACCGTGTTAAAAAGATAGATCAGGTACTATAATTCATTGTTGCATGGCTGCAAATGATCGAGACAGTCAGCTTTTGCACCATTTTCGTAAATAAATGAAGGTTGACCGTTATAGTATACTGTATGTTAATGGGATACGTTTGCACCAAAATTGTTAAAGAAATTAACCCACCCCTACCCCAACCCTTCCTATCATCATCTATAGGAACACATGCATATAGTTTTACCAAAAATAATAGATTTAGCATTTCTAAAATACTAGAACTGTCTTAGTCATTATTTGGAATTCCAACAAGACTATACATTGACGAAAAAATGAATAATGGATTAATTAGCTTCAACAACAGAAGTAAACAGTTTTTCGTTTTATCAGTAAAATAAGCCCCTTTTGTTTTTAAAGCGTTAAAGTCTTTATAATTTTTTGGATACGTTTTTTGTCTAATAATTTACTTATATATTTGTTTGTTTATTTTTTTTATTTCCAGAAAATGTTTATATATAACTATAGAAGCTGCCTATTCGTGTCATTACGTTTTTATTAGCGTACATTTATAGATGTTATATATTGCCCGCATATTTTATATTCTAAGAATTATGTATTCTAACAATGGACCACACATTGTACGTAGTAAAATAACTTAAAACTGTAACGATAAAATTAAAATTATAAATTTAATTTATTTTTATTATATTTTTCGTTTATGTAAAATGAAAACGAGAGTGGTAAGACGAATAGGGATTACGCGAAAATTGCATCATGTTTCGCGAATCGCTTGTGCAGTTTCTATGGGCGTCGTCTGCTTTCCGCGCGGGGGAAGTCATTGTTTAGTATTTCTTGTGATCTAATATTTGTATTTTTTCACACACAATTACAACAATTAATCATGAGTGACTGAAAATAGTCTAGTTGCGTTTAGGAAGTTAAATGAAAACATTTTTTTGACGGATGTTACAAAACTGGTGAACGTATGTTGTAGAAAAAATGATAGATCCCCCTTAATTTACGGCTTTCCTCTTTTGCAACACATGCGCTTTGATCTATCCACGTTGAACCGGCTAGGTGTGTGAAGCAGAGTTAGTGACTGAATCAAAAATGGTTTTAGATGTCGAATTATTCCGTTCTGATAAGGGTGGGGATCCTGGGAAGATCAGAGAGAACCAGGCCAAGCGATTCAAAGATGTTACAATTGTCGATAAGGTGGTAGAACACGACACGGAATGGAGAAAGTGTAAGTTTCAATATGGTGACAACAACAACATAATATACACGTCGACTACAGGGTAATAAAATGATTGACATAAGCCAAGGTGGTGACGTCCTTGTTTTTGTTATCGATCGAAAATCCTTGTAAACATTAAAGATAAGGCAAGTAATAAGATATTTTATGTTAAATATTGACAAAATCAAAGTATTATACTTATATTAATTATAATATTTTTCAAGAAGTGGGAAATGTCATATGCAGTAGCTACAGCGTTTAAACGTCGCAAACTGTGTAATTGCTTACATCAAATCTCGATGAAGCACTCAAATCTTCAATTAAGTAGACATACCGGCTTTATACAAGTGTCATCATCAGAGAAAAAAATTCTATATCCTTTTATTAGGTAAACATATAAAAAAAATTGGAAGTCATCTGCCCTTCTGCTAAAGTTTTAAGTCTACAGTCACAGTGGAAGAGAGAAAAATGATAAGCAGCATCTCCACATTTTTAACGAGGTTAATGAGCGATTTCAATCACTGATTCTCTTGAAGTGTCTTTTTCCAGGGGAAACAGGTTTCCAATAACATCAAATCATATATATATGTTTTCAAACTGATTAGTCTCAAAACCTGAAGAATAAAGTGTTTTTCCCTTCCGAAAAATAAGTATAGTGATTGACAATAGAAAACAGGTGTAGTTATGTCCTATAAAAAATAAAATATAATCAATGCAAATAATTAGAATAAACACATTGGTTTGCTTTTTCCAAAAAATTAACATTGCCATAAAATGATGCCAAAAACTCAAATGGTTAGACGTTTTTAACAGATATAAGAAAAATAATAATCCGATAGGTCATAACCTGGTGAACATTTTCAGCCTGATGAATATTTAGAAGGTCCATTTAGTCACAGCTGTCAATGAGGTTTCATAGTGTTCATCCCATGTGACACTGCATATAACTTTCTTATATTGGAGTCACTGTGCTGAAATCAATCTATGTGCACCCCTAATTATCTCTGACTTTTGAAGCGCCAGATTAGGACAATAATCGAAATCTGCATGTTACTTCACTGTAAATCAAAAAGGACTGTGTTACACTTCAATGAGATTCTCCGGACTGCATATCATGTACAGCAGCAAAGTCATGTGATACTTCATGCAGAATACCGCTAGTTCACTGCTCATCACACATTCGTATCAACAAAACAGGGTTGAACACAATGGTTTTGGAAAGCGAAAAGCATGCCTTTTTAACAGCGCACTTTTTATAGTATAACTGCAAAATGCGTCTTTGCTCTAGTTATTTTTAGACCCGAGTTCAAATGCATGCGTAATTGATAAAATAAGGTCAAACACCTGCAATACTGAGACTGGGATCTGATAAACCAGTGGTCAGACATTTCCACCCGTTCATGAGA
>JAQQZZ010159039.1:0-12143 GCA_030265115.1 Mopalia vespertina | reverse complement strand
ATCTTGTAACAGCTTGGAACACTTTATTCCTGTTTCTGGACGGGTTTAAAATTCTCTCCAATGTGGGCTGATATACATCAGCCTGTTGTAATTCAGTGTACATGTTATCCCGAGCAGCGGTGTAATGACTGAAGGAAATGTTTAATTGTATCTGAAACTAAAACACGGTTTCTTAGTCATACACACCATTTTTATACACCCGAAATTGGTCGTAGTATGGTATACACAGCGTCCGTCCGTTCGTCCAGACGCCCCTTATCCGTTTCCAGAGCAGGACTCTAAAACTATACGGCCTATCTTTATGAAACTTGGTAGGCACGTTCACCATCAACTGCATGTAGTTGTGCCTGTTGCTATAATGGATTAACGATTTTTTAAATTAATTTGTCCGTCCTTGCGTCCGTTCGGATAGCCCTTATCCGTTTCCAGAGCATACTTCCTTACAAGATGATACGTTGCATACTATAGTTTGACATGTCTTTGGTTACTATGGTTACCATGTACATTGACGGTCTATACGGCACCCCATGAGGGCGTATGTTGTGTTTACTAAAACCCTTCTTGTTTATGTGTATTATCCTCTATTTATATGTTTTAAATTTAGGTGGGCTTGTGTATATGTAGCCTGACCTAGTGGGAGGGCGTGTTGTCGCCCTTTATTAACATTGATTAATAAATAAATAATAATATTTGAAACTAGCGTTAGCTCAATTTAATGTAACAATATTGATTAGAACAGATTTAAACTAACCGCCTCTTTCCAGAGCAATACTCTGATGTCGCCTTTAAATTCTTTTATCAGCTTTGTAATACTAAGTAATCCCGTTTCGGTTTTCACACCGAACAAAGTGAGAGAATAAATGAATAAAATAATCATATTTCACTTCGCGTAGACGTACGAATTGATATGGGAAAATGGTTGGATATTGGATTATTAACGTCGACACGGAGTCGGTTTTGTCACGCTACTGGATAGTTGTAATTTGTTTGCCCGGCAATATCGAGGGTTCGCCATAGCAAGTAAGCTCAGCAAGTGATAACGGTTAGTTTCACATCGGGGCTAACGTTGTCTAAGAAAGAAGAACATACGGTGACACATTTGGTAATGACGGTGACATAATCCGATTCGTGACCAGCTTGTCCAACGGGCGATAAGTCGCAAGTTTACTTATATCACATTTTCAAAAAAGTATCTCACATCGGACACTTAACCCTTTATGGACAAAGATACACAACACCAATGTACATGTTTAAGTGGCATCTAGAAGCTGGTATAATAACACATAAATTAAGGCTTTTTGAATTGAATTGAATTAAGTTGAGCATATGGAAGCTTGGTAAGAAAAGCTGTTGTATCACTTCTACCTGTATTCGGCGTTCTGTGGAATTCTTTGTAACATGTGTCTTTGTCACGTATGTAAAATTATTTTTCACCAATAGTTTTTCACATACGAAAAATACATGACTTTATTTCACATATGCAGAAATAATTCCACTTATTTATGTGAAATTCTTTTGAAAATATGTAATAATCAATCTCATATATGTAAAAAAATAATTTACATCTGTGAAAATCTAATAATATAAAAAAAAGAATTCAACATATTTGGAAGTGAATTCAACAAGTGTGGAATAAGCTTTAATTTAACATATGTGAAAATCTTGTTCATATACATATGTGGAATAAATGCACGCAGATAAACAATTACACCCGTTTCTTTCGCGCCTAGCTATAACAAACCTAACTTCAACAATTTCAAAATTGTTTTCTAACTTTAAAAAACGTACACTAAAAATTGAGTATTGGGTAACATAGTTCAAAACTTGTGTCTTTTTATAGTCTCTACTTGTTAATGCCTTTAAAATATCGGAAACATTATTTTTGGCATGAGTGTTTTCGATGGTGGTCATGAGGGCGTTTGAGGTTTGGGGTGGTAAATTTGAACGCAAATAAAATTTAACTAAATACTATTTTCTAATAGAATAAAGCTTCAGTAGCATAGATTACACAATAGGAGGAAGCTGTATCTCACAAGTTTGATATGTTGAATTCTTTTGTACATATGACAATACAAGTTTAATTTACGTGTGTGAAATTCTTTTTATTATTTTACATATGTATATGGGTTTGCATATAATTATGTGACAAAGAATTCTTCATACATAAAATAAAAGTTTATTTAACACATGTGACAATATTTTTGACATAAGTGAAAATCTATAGGTAAAAAAGTATTCCACATATGTATAAAAGAAATATACATAATTAAATAAAAGCGAAAAAAACTAAACGTATGTCGAATAAAGGTAGAAGTGATAAAACACTTTGCTATAGTTTTGAGTTACATGTTTATAAGGGCAAGAATCAGGTCCAAGAAGAAAGTACCACAATCACCATGTAACAGTGTCAGGCAGGTCCTCAAAATGTTTGAAGGTGAGATGCAAACTAGATACTTACATAGCAGATAAGGCCTCCTTTATTGGGCAACAAACTCGAATTGTTGATTATTTAGTAGACAGTTTGAATTGTGATTCAGAAAATGTGTTATACGTTATAACTTGTAAGAAGTGTCTGAAACAATATGTTGGTGAAACCAAAAAACCCCTAGGCCTAGAGCCAACAATCATTTGAGCTCCATTAGGTATAAAAAAATCCTCATATAAACCAATAGCTGAACATTTGTCTCTCCCTCATCATTCGGTTAAACATCATTTTGAAATCATGCCGATTGAAAAAACCCAAATTCTTCCCTGTGAAGAAGAAACCAAACAGAAACGCTTAGAAAGAGAAGCTTATTGGATTCAAACTCTTCAAACTTTGTAAAACTGGGTTTCAATTGGGAACCAGGTAAAGGGTCCAAAAAATAAATTATTCCATTTGTTTTCCAATATGACAAACCAAGCACCCAGTTTTCTAGTCTCCTTTTACAGGAATATCAAACTCTTGTACCTAAAATGTCTACTCCTCTCTCACTAAGACCCATAGCATACAATAGAAACAAAAATATAAAGGACATACTGGTTAAGGCTAAACTTGCCTCTGTATCAGACAGGTTGTAACCCTAATTTTCTTTAACAGACATATTCATTGGTTAATCTATATTTCTCTGAAACACTAATTTGTAGGATGATTTATTCCTTATCCATGCCGAATATCTTGTTGCCTACATTTTTAACAATTCTTTGTACACCATATTAATGGTCATTACCTTCTATCGAAATGTCTGTGGGTTACCCATAACACAACTCGAGATTAAGGTTTATTAGAAACTTGTCTCCAGGAGTTTATCTAGAACATAAGATGATTCATCGATATTAATTGATCTACATCCCTGTGCCAGTGTGATTGCTTTTAGGAAATATATAACAGTTGGTAATCCAATGTTTCGTCCTTTAACAATGTAAATTTTTACAGTGTGTGTGTGTATTAAGAGTGGCTTTCTGTTGCTCTCAGGGCTAAGGGACAACGAAAAGTCGATCTGTTGTGACGTATTTGATTTGCGTTTAGTGATTGTCCTGATGTGTCATTGTTTGTTGGCAGGAAAGTTGATGGTGGTTTACTTTGTCGTCGGAATTAAACCCTTTCACACAAATACACACCCATAAGTCTAAACAATTTGTACTGTTACAATGTTCCTGCAATCCCATTAAATATCAAATATTGGTATGTATTGCCTCACATTAAAATAAAAGAAAAAGCAACATAGAGGCGTTATTTTTTTTTCAACTATATTGTTCTTTTCGACGCTATACAACAAAGCTTGTTTTTACCCAGCCCACGAGACAGACCCACCAAAAGCTCTATCGTATAGGAATTTGCTTAGTATTGAACTTACACATGTGTTAAGGTGGTTGGAATATTGTTTAAAAAGCTGCACCGTCCATAATGCTTACACCGGAGTCTATAGCTGTAAACTAGTATCCTGGCATATATGTGTTAACGTTTATTTTGACGCTATCCTGGAAATAGCTTAGTGGCAATGTGATATCTGCCACAAGGTCACTATATGCTAATTGGTGGTGAATCATTGGTAAATCCTGGTTCTGATAAAAAATAAACGCTTCACAACTCATGGTTGTTGTGTTAATACCACAAGCGGTGGAATACACCACTGTTAATTTAGCAATTAACCTTGCGGTTAAACGTCAATCAAGCAATTACCGTTTATCCATTGTCCAGGAACCATTCTAGTCGTTACCTGTTCGTATCATCAATAGAGGCCACACGAACCCATTCTTCATGAGTAGACCTGTTCCTAAGTTATGATCTACCACATATTAACACTATCGCTAAATACATGTAGATAACTCTGGTGGTACATGCCAGTCACTTTTAATTAGAGAAAACTGGTGTATTATGGTTATATAGATATACAAGAAGTGACCCTTGACTTATTCACTTGTGGGTTAAATATAGGTGCTAAACATCGACCTGCCATAGTAATTTGTTTAGGTGATGGTGGGTATAAAAATACATTAAGTTTACAAGTTAATCGAGGAGGCTTAAAATTTAAACATAGTCAAACTTTAGGGTGTCGACAAGTTGTGGTAAAAGTATATATTTACAAATTTTTTTGGAGTTTGTTTGGAAACCCCCCCTCGTCATTATAATTGCCGCCTAGTCCTAAAACCGTGTTCAGGATGATGAGCTATTTTCGCAACGCTCTAAATCGGACGAGTCATTTTTTGCTGTCTTGAAAGTCAGTCTGTAGATATGGGTGAAACGTGAGTCAAAGCTAAGGCGCTACCTAACCTTTACATCATGCAAGCTTTCCTCTTTATTCATTCCCTCTTCTACCTTTCGCATCAACCAGAGAGAAGACAATCGTAAAATGTCGAGTTGATTGTTACACTAATGCCACGAGGGAATGTCGGTATGGTGGGCAGGTGGAGATAGAAACGGCCAGTTGAAATCAGGCCGTACCGGGATCATGGAAATATACTACATTCCGGAAACAAGGGGCTAGTGGTTGGCTTCAAGAACAAATACGAGGGGCTATTTTCGATAAGGTTTTTGAACTATTCTAAGCAGCCCATCCGTGTACTGATCCAGCAAGTTGAAGGTTTAAACAGGAGTTAGACAAAAACATGTATTCGTAGTGTCCCTGTGCGTACTATCTACTGTGAGAGTAATCAGCTCTTAAACCTAACCTGTATGGATAATACAATTCCAGATGTTAGAGAAAACAGCGTGTGTCATGTGTAAAACATTTCCAGTATAGCAGGTTTAAGGTAGAAATCATCTTACGGTCTGAGTGATATCTCTGCTATATTACACACAATGATTTAAGGCAGAAGAAGGGACATTTACCTATACTGATGGGGAATCGCTGTGGATGTGCCCGATCCAAACGGAACACGAAGGATGGCAGATCACCTAAGGTTCGTGAAGAGAGTTTTATGAGGTCTTGTGTTAAACAACTCCATGGTTACTGCATTTCTGGGGTCGTCTTATATATCTGGCAATCGTTCTTAGAAATGGTGTTCCGAAGATACCTTAGTGCTTCGTGGCGTAAACATAGAAACCGCAATTATATACATCCCTGGATAAACTTAATGGTGACCAAAAGGAAATATAGACCAATATCAGATGTTTTTAAATGATGAGAAGTTCAACCTTAGAATCGGGTTATCAACATCAATGTCAGCGTGTCAGCTTATCTATCTATAAAGTTGTTTATAAATGAACTTGATTAGAACTTTACACTAAACATCTGTGCCCGTATGAAATGATGTTATAATTGTAAGGTATAATATATAAATGGACAAGCGGTTTGATAATGCTGATTCAACTACTGAAGGACTTCTGGTTAACGTTTACCACATTATACATTTTTTGTTATTTATATCCACTACGCATGCATGGCAGCATGAGTATCATTTTATTTATCAAATTATATATAACAATGTTCCTTCGTTTATACGTGTCATAAGGACAGCTGACTTGAATACGATGTATGATACAAACTACATCGAACTGTCATTCTTTACTGAACTAAAAGTTGATATCCTTTTGAAATTGTGAAACGTTGTCTCCTGATGTGTATGGAAAATTGTATAAGTAAATCGTGCAAGGCGAACGTGTTTCAAGTTTGTAGGTCAGGTTGACACTGGTGCAGAAACTCTAAAGACTAAAATGTGTTTCACATTAAGTGATTGTGACAAGTTAACTAACTATTGAAGCTCAAGTAAAGATGAAGATCTATGTTCATTCATTTAAATGAGAATGACTCAATGTATGAAAGGAGTCGAACGTGATCCTTTAAATTAAAATCAAGAGACACCAAACCATTTATTTTAACAAATTTTCATTAACATACGTTTTGTCGTTTAATTTCCATTTTGAACCCAATTTTCAGTAGTACAAATGAATCCAATGTCGGTAGGTTGTTTTTTCGTCATTTGTTATATGTATGTTTGTACTTCGGTCAAGCCAATGCAATTAATTATGGTATGTATTTGTAGATCCGAAAGAAGAGTAAAGCTCACAGTGCTGGAGTTCAGGAAGGGGATGAGGTGGTCACTGTCAATGGAAAGTCCGTTGCGGGTCAGTCACATATGGCCACCATGGAATTGGTGGATTCAGGAGAAAACCTTCAACTAGGCATAAAAAGGTAACTACATACCATACTCAGAATATCAAGCACAGATAGTTTATGAACTAATTGTATAAACAAAGTTTTAATTTGAGGTAGGACATTTAACATAATTTATAATAAATTCATAGTATAACGAAAAGGAGGGAACAGAATGCTAAATTAAATATGGAAACTTGTGAACTAGAACAAAAATAAAGACTTTTCCATTCGGAAAAGTCAAGAGCCCAGGGATTCCGGTCGTGAGCAGAAGACTTAACTTGTCATATTAAGAGACCAGTATATAAACCTTTAAATCTATATTTGACATCGTTTTTGCCATATTGTGAAATATTGCCTTGTATATGTAATAAACGTAAAAATAAATTATTACCTAATGCTTTTTGATTATAGGGGTGGTACAAGTCAACAAAACAACAAACCAGCAGCGTCCAAAAAAACCCCAGTCGTGGCGCAAGCCCCAGCGCAGCAGCCTTTAACTGTAGAAAACAATGAGCAGAATGTTAGTCAAACAGGAACATACAGCGAAACATTACTTGGGCGCGAAGCCAAAGTCATGAAGGAGGATAGACAAGTGAAAGAAGTGCGAATAGAGGAGCAGCAGACAACAACAAACGAGACTGTCATCCCGGTGGCAAAATTACCGGTTTCCGTGGCACCCGTTTACCAGACACCTACTTCCGCCGCTCCCGTGCAGCAAGTCCCAATATCCGTGGCTCCTGTTTCAGTTCAACCTGCGACTAACGGTTCCTCGCTAATTGATGACGCCTTGTCAAAGCTTGAAACATTTCCCAAGGTCACCGATGCTTTTGCGACTAGCAGTGAAAGCTTTGAACAGGCCAGCATTGCCAATGAACAGGTCACATCGAATTTCCCAACTGAAACAGTGACGGCTGAACTAAAGGAGGACTTTAAAGAAAACATAGCCCCAGTTCAGTACACGGATTACAGCAGTGTTAGCAGAGCACCGCCAACAATTCCCACCTTCCAGGTGAAGCAATTGGATGTGAACAAATCTGTGTGGCAGCCGGCTAGCTCCTCAATCGGCCACAGACCTCAACCATATCAGCAGAGAGGCCCATCTATTATAGACTATCAAAAGAGCAAGTTTCAGAAGCAGACTCCTCCTCCACCAAAACCGAAGCCAAAACCAAACAAGCAGCGTGTACCGGTAGGATCTGAACCACTCCGTCCTGTTCGTCAGATGCACAACTACCAGCCAGCCCCATCTAATGAACATCACTTGATGGTCAGCCCAAAGCACCACCGGAAACTGGGACATGTGTTCGGTCCACCGGTCACTATAAGCATAGATCCAAGTGAGGAAAATGATGGCTTTTCGTCACCGGACTCACTCAGACAAAGTGAGTGTTTTTCTCTTCTCGTTAGAATCAGATTTGTAGACTTCTTTTCAGATTTTAAACTTTATAATGTTTATTGGGGAGATGTTTTATAAGAAATTTCATAATCTAATGTCATAACTATTCCCAATGCCATTTGCATGCATACCTCAGTGTTTGACGCAATGCCAACTGTGGAGCTATCAGTAAAAGCTAATGATAATTCCACAAATACAAGTAGTCTGAAGGAAGAATGTGTTTGGCTGGTTTCAATAAGCGCTTGTGGCAGTCGGTAAACAACTGAAACAAAGGCTAAAATACTTTTCTTACATAGACTCTAACATGTATATCCATTCTAGTCTGTGTAATATGACACCTTAAAACTGACAGAAAACAAACATCCCTCCATTTTACGTTGTAACTAACTTCACTCCATATTTCTCTGCAGAAAAACTTTTCTCCGACTCGGCATTTTACGATGATCCAAATGCAGTTTACCCAACCATTGATGAGCAGATGAAACTATGCAAAAGTATCGCATTTTCTTTAACATCTGATGCTAACAGTAGAGCTCGTGGTGCTAGAATGTTTGCCAGACGACAAAAGCGTGCTCCAAAATGGATTCACGAGGGCATGGAAATATCGTCGTCTGGTGGTGACGATTTTGGTCATCTTGATGACCTGGACAGTGAACTGTCCGCTGACGATGGGGGGAGCAGACCTCTGTTTACTTTCAAGATACCACGGGTGGCCAACCAGAAAACTGAGGCTGGCAAAATGAGCCTGACTCAGAATGAATTCGAGAAACTCCGGCTGGACAAACACAGATGTGAACATAAAACTGTCTCCCCAAACACCTGTTTCAACCTGGTGTCTGATCTCACCTCAACTAAAGGACGAGGTGCAAAACTTTTTGAAAAACGCCGCGCAAAGGCGGAGGAATGGGTTGTGGATGACAGCAATGTACCAAAAAGTGCTAAGCCGTCACCTCTCAGTCCAGGAGCTGGGCGACTCAATGATATGCTCAACAGTCCTCCTAAACCTATGAAATCTCCCTGGGAGGCAGCATTGGAAAACCCTTATGGAAGTGTGGATGCTGCCTTTCAGCATCTTACTGAATATGAGAGAATGCAGTTATTGAACAAAAATCCACCAATGCCTGAGCTTGTACCCATGCATAGTAAACTACCTCCAGGTGAACAAGCCAGTTTGTTACAAGGGCCGAAATTCAATAGAACCGCAAAAGGCTGGACGCCTGCATCTGACGGTACACCATGTAAGTAATAGTAAATAATAAGTACACTGATTCCTTGATTATCTGTTTGTACCAAGGACTTCCTTTTTTAGTGCATGAAGTGTAAGTTCGCAATTGCAGACAGACATATATTTCCTGGAACGATTTGTCATATAAATCGGTCATTGAACATATAATATTTTTCAACTGTTAGACTCACATGGAACTATATACAAAGGGATTTCTAATCTGTAATTAAATTACCCTTAAATGGCGTCTTACCTTCTCCATTTTCTTGTGGCAATTTTATATGTCAGGTATCAATGACATAAAGACATGCCCTAAATATCCACAAGGAACGTAGGAAATGCATTGCACTACATTCGATCCAGTCGTAAAATAAATCCTTCTAGGCACCTCAAACTCATATCCATAGGTGGTTGGTAACAAAAGGTTTCGGGTAACACTTATGTAGTGGGGGGGGGGGAGTGGGGGCTTAGAAATGCTACTCAGTGTCCATCCGTCTGTTCATCACAACTGTTTGTCAACACGCTAGCTTGAAAACAAAATTCATCGATTAACTTCAAACTTCGTATGTAGCTTCCTCCTGTTAAGACGAAGGATGGGAATGCATTTCACCAAATTCCCTAAAACAAAATTGATGTTATTGCACAATTTTACAATATTCGTGCCTGTACACGGTAAATAGAGAATAAATTCACGGATTAACTTGAAACTTGGAATATAGCTTCCTCCCATTAAAACATCGGATGAGATTGCATTTCACCAAGTTCTGCAAAACAATATGGCCGCCTTTGCATCATTTTACAGTATTCATGTCTGTATATGTTATGAACATGATAACTCTGTAACTAATTCACAGATAAACTTGAAACTTGAAATATAGCCTCCTCATATTTAGTCAACGGACGGGATTGCATTTCAACAAATCCGTCAAACAAAATGGCCGCCATTGCATAATTTTACAATATTCACGCCAGTGTTGTCAAGTCACAGATTAAGTTGAAACTTGGAAGTTAGCTTCCTCCCATTAAGATTTAGCATGGGATAATTTTTTCATCAAATTAAGCAAAACAATATGGCCACCATTGCATAATTTTGCAATAAGCCTATGTGTTGTGAACATGGTAATTTGAGAACAAATTCACTGAAACAATTGAAACTGGGAGTGTAGCTTCAATCCCTTTAAGACCAAGGATGGGATTGCATTTCACCAAATGCCGTAAAACAAAATGGCCGCAATTACATAATTTTACAATAGCCACTCATATGTTTCGTGAACATGAAAGCTTGGGCACAAATTCACGATTAACTCGGAATTTAGCTTTATTTTATTAAGACGGAGGATGGGATTGCATTTCACCAAATTACGCAAAATATAACCGCCATTGGATAATTGTGCAATATTGACGCCTTTGTGGTGTAAACATGATAATTTGAAAACAAATCCACCGATTAACTTTAACCTTGTGCTATGGCTCCCTCTCCATAAGATGACGAATTGGTACGGATATCACCAAGTTCCATAATCAAAATGGCCACTATGGAATTATTTGGCAATAGTTACGTCTGTTTGTGTTGTGAACAAAAGACTTGAGAGCGAATTCGCAGATTTACTACTTCAAACATAGAAAATAGTTTCCTCTGGTTTAGAAACAGATGGGATTGCATTTCGCCTATTTCTGCAAACCAATATGGTCATCACTCAAATTCGGATACTAACTTCAAACTTTGCTTTTTCTGTTAATAGATGAGCTATCTATGTTGTATTTCACCAAGTTTCACAAAAAAAATGGCCGACATTGCATATTGCATCAATATAGTGATAAACACCATAAAGAAACAAACTATTCTTAAACTTAAGTAAGAAAAGGTCTTTTGGCTGGGATTTTGTGCAGATTTTTTCAAAATATACCTTGAGCGGTGGACCTTCTTGCTACTCAGCTTGTTAAAATAGTTTTTGTGTGGTTTAAAAGGTGGCTATTAACAGCATTTTGTTATTTTGGGATAGGACCGACTTTTTTTGTTTGAAAAGATTCTATTTCACATCTAGACCCGTCCGGTAATCGAACCGACGACCCTCAGAGTGTGGCACCAAATCTTTCTGAACTAGATTAAACTAGACACAGCTATGCCAAAATAACGTAATGCTATCAATAGCCGCCTTTTAAACCACAAAAAAAAGTATTTCAATAAAAAAACTTAAATGAACAGTATGGCATAAGGGTAATTCAGGCATCAGATTTTTTTTTTTTGTAGTGTTTTTGTTTTAGTTTTTTTGCTTTTTTTTTTAAATTATTATTATTATTTTTTTTTTTTACGAAATTGTAATCTCTACTTCCATGTATTTAAATTAAAATAACAGGGGACAGCCTTGTCTTGGGCTAGCCATTTTCAAAATTAGAAATAGATTTTAGATTTTAGGTTTGATTTCTCATCTTTCTATCGGGATTTGACACTTCAAATCGACCCGAATATCTGCTGTTGTATTTTAAAACTATTTCAATTCGGATCATCATCCTGCTATGCAACTACCTGCGATGCCATGAATTCAAAATATATACTAGACGTCAAAAAATAGTTTGTTTACAGAAATCAATACGTGTACTTGATTATTAAATCAACGATGTTGTTTAATGTTTGCGCGCTGAATGTTATCTTATAATACTGCGTTCAGACGGCAAAAGTTAAGCTGGCTTAAATATCAACCGTTCTTCGAGCCTGGTTTCTGGTTTTTTGGCTTGCATTCAGACGGACAGAAAATTAAGCCGGCTTCTACTTTATAATGACGTTGATTTTTTCCCTAAGTTCAGAGGTCAATTGGAAACAATATAACGTTATTAAAAAAATGACGTGCAATCGCGTAACGTTATTCGAAACATGACGTCAAATGACACCACCTCTGTGTGACGTGGTAAATTGACATGCGTTCGCATGCAACGTCATAATAGA
>JAQQZZ010159017.1:0-12144 GCA_030265115.1 Mopalia vespertina | reverse complement strand
GACATTATACATTTATTTATGATCATTGTTGAAGGCCCAGCATATACTGGGGCTGAAAGGTCTAAAAATCCGGCAATAATGTTGTCTAAACCAGTTGATTTGTTTAAGTTAAGAAGGTACTGAAGAACAAATCCATGTGAAATATTAGGTATGGCAAAGTATTAATCTTCTGAAACATTTTGTGCACTGAAGTCCGTCAATAGTGGGAAGTCTGGAGACGAGTTTAGAGGAAACTTTTTAGATTTAATCAGATTTTGAGTTATGGATGTAAAAAAAGTTGAACTGCTCAGATATTTCATTTAGGTTTGTGATGATATTTCCATTATCATCACATACTCTTAACAGGCTTCATCCGTAAGTCTTTTATAGAGCCTTAAACATACCATGATGTGAGAGGTGAGAAAATAACCATAGCACGTTTACATGCAGACCGTATGTCTATGGCTAAGCCTTGGGGCGTTCCGTACTTCACCATTTAAGAGTCTATATGTATCTACATGTATATCTATTCAAATCCTGGTGGAGGCAAGCAAATTTTTCTCTCTTCATTTATTCTAAATATATGCACCTATCTAAAGTAGTCGGGGACAACACATGTAAATAAAATATGAACAATGAACAAAAAAATAGATTAGTACATAGTTGAGGTCTCGGTGCACTATACAAATTTCACAAGCTAGGTCTTGTGGCGTAGGTTTTGACAAATTCCATTTCAAAATAGCCAATGGCATTTTCACAGGAATGTCAGCAACCACATTGGCTTTTTTTCCACACTCATAGTCCCTCCTTATACACAATGCCCAATTTGCCAAACATCAACATTCCCTGAAACTTCTTTCGTTTGGTGTTAGTGTTCATTACTTTGTAAATTAACTGATCCTCTTGATTTAAATCCTGAGACTTGAATGGTTTGCACAACACAAGTTGTCCACTCTGAAGGCTTACGTTGGCTTACTGACTCTGTGGACAACCTACTGACAATTACAAAATAATAATAAAACTTAATATATGGATGGCCGGATTTCTTTTCTGTGAAGCTGGTGTCCGCATACCTTTGGATGACAACCTACTGACGTCAACAAACCGTGTAAAGCGAAAACTGATGATTATTTCATTTTGTTAACAATGCACATTTCTGGATGAAAATATAGCATATATAAGTGTTAATTCTTGAGAGGAAAGGAAAACCTATGTACACCATGTAATGCATACAAATATCAAATAAATCTACATGGATCAGCCTCTTTCTTGGATTCAGAAACAACTGCAGGAGCTTCTGAAACTGATACAAATAACTATCTTATAAGTCTGTCTGAGGATAACCTTGAAACTGAAATGTCCAAAATGGGCTCATGTGACCCAGATGTCCCAAGACCTTAGCAGAATGATACCTGAAGCAACAAACCAGATCGTCCTGGTCCGGCAACATTTTTAATAATAAAATAATATACATGTAAGACTTATAATGACTTTTTCAAAACCTGTTATGGAAACACCTAAATATCTTGAATGTAAGAACTGTAGTAAATCAACCCTTGCATGGCAATGTATTTATCTGTTTGACAACTTAAAGCAGCTGTAAAGTGTTTTGATGTACAGCATTTTTCTCAGATTTTTCAGACTCTACATTATTAAAGAGATAGCTCTACATTTTCCAGAATGCTTCTAGATATCTTTGAGACATGCCTTCTGTCGAGTTGTCGGACACGGCTCTCATCTGCAAGCTCCGTCAACATTAATGAACTTGCCATTATAACATTTGGCAATTTTGGAATCCATTCTTGAAGATAGCTTATCATTCCTATCTTCAGAGTTTATGCTTGAATGCATTGGTTCATCACCATTGTACCTTCTAGCACATCATCAATCCTTGATTCTTCTGCTTCAACTAGTTTTATAAAATGTAGCCACAAAATCACCAAATGTTGCTATGTCTTTGAAGTGTGTGTTAGTGTATAATGTAGAAATGTGAAAACTCTCCCAGGCCATACACATGTCTGCATGTTCAAATTGTACCTTAGAAAGAGCAAAATACCATTTTAAACATAAATTATTCAATAGGAGATTGTTATTTTGTCAATGTATTGTTATTAGAATGACCGGTACATATTTACAGAAACAGTTTAATCTTTCTTTGCAAAACATTCTTACCTTAATGGTAGCACTTCCTCCATCAAGTAATGAAAGAGCTGACCCATACTTATCTTCTTGTTCATCATCTGCTGGGTTGAAATAGCACTTTTTAACAAATTCTTTAAGTTTTTGTTCTGAGTAGTGAATTCGATGTCTGCTATGACATTAGAGAGTTCCTTTGTATTATAACTGCAACAAGTTAAGTAGCAAACAGGTCCACTAGATAAATGTTGAAAAAAAATATGCTCCAATTCATAGTTTAATTCTTTGTCTCATTCTGTTGAGCAATGTGTCAATTTTATAGCTTTAAACCACCCCATTTGGCGCATTTATGTCTTGTTATATCATGATTCATGCTATGGGGTATAGATGGCATTTCCTTTGCATAATATCCCTGTGACGGCACCATTATGCCAGGCCACAAGGGATACAAATGAAGAAAAGAACTCAGTAGTAGGTTCAAGATGTCTAATCGCACATAATACATGTACTCGTCATGCTTTCTTTGTTATCTTAGTGATCACTTTCTAACTTCTTCTCTTCGTATACTTTCCGAAACAGGACTGTATATGTTCAAATCTCAAAAATTGTTTTGTCATCTAGAGCCTTGTTGTTGGCGTCGAGCAAGTCTCTTATTTCTTATTGGTTGACTTTTGTTGTCCACAACTGGAATGTGACAATCCTGTTTGAAATCTGCCCGAACCTCTGGTTTGCTTATTTTTGTATGGAGACATCATGACTATACCTAGGTGAACAAATATAGTGTGTACATCTTTAATCCACAGTGTTCTATTGGACCATAAAGCAGTTTACAGCAAATGTAGATATTTCCTTTGCTTTGTGTCATTTGGCCCCTGTATTCAAAAATGTCTTTATAATGAGTGCATCACATAAATGAACAATGGTCAATTTAAGTTCTCGATATAATGAGTGGAATATTCACCTGAAAGGGATAGGCTCACAAAAAAAGTACAATTGAATAAGAAAATACATCACATTTGCTTTCTAACCCACTGAACAGATATTTTCTAAGATTTTTTTTTTAATCTTTAACTGATTTATCAAAGTTGAAGATAAATACCGCGCCCAGTAATGTCATTTATTTAGCTTTCAGAATACAAGAATTACTTCCCATCAAACAAAGTGTTTTGTTTATTTTCTGTTTCAACGATCTTCCATCCTTGCAGGTTTTGAAAAAATTCTAAAATGATTGGATGCAAAGCCGAATGCCTTGAAATAAGGGTTGAAATGTTATTTCCAAGGCTTTTTTTTTATAGCTAAATGTCCAATTGATTTGAGAAAAAAACACACATGCATTTTTGAAATTGCAATAATACAATTGAATAAAACAATGTTCACTTTTCAGTTAGTCACAGAGCCAATCATAAAGTAAATAAATGTGTCTAATCTTCTGACTTTCTCAATCTACATGTTATCTGCTTTTGTAATTTACAGAGTCCATAAAATTATAAAACAAAACTCTCAGTTGTGGGCACTCGATGAGTGAAATAACCTGAAGTAGGCCTAAGACATAAAATCCTAATCAAATAATATCAGAGCGTAGCCAACCCCCTAATCAATTATTTTTGTCTTGGAATTTGAATTAGCATGTGCCACTCAAAACACGATCATACATGTAGATATTGAACTTATTATTTAGGTCTGCCAATTTTATTAATTTTCAGAGTAATAATTGATCAGTGACAGAGTGTAGCGTAATGTGACCTACACGAGTATGTATATAGAACATGCCAATTTATTCATCAGACTTGTAAAACAAAACCCTTATAAATGATTATGAAGCTCTTACATTTTTACTTTGCTGTTGTTTTCTTCCAACAAAAAAGGATGTTGTAAATCATACTTCTTATATGAAGAGATTGAACTGGCAACTAAAAATGGTATTTGTTCGTCTTCAAAAGCAGGTTCCTAACAAACAATTTTGTCTAAAAGTGCTTACAAATTGGGTCTTATTTCACAAATTGTTGTACAAATGAAAAAATATTATGCGATAAGAAATGTTGCCATCAAAATTTGTCGCAAGATATCAATTTTTCTTCAGCGAGCAGCCACCAATCAAACAATCAGTGCTCAATTTATATTCTCCAGCTAAATGGGTTACTTTTAATAAACACGTAAAGATTTTTCTTGATGTTTAAAAAGAATCATTTTATGATAAGAGTGATTGATTGATTTGAAGATAAAGTTGTGAGTATATCACTTAGGCCTATGTGATGACGGTGGTGAATTCCAACATGATTGACACTAGCACGACCTTACACTGTCAGCTGATTTGGTTTGTTGAACAGTTACCTTTATTCAAGTGCCAATAAAGTACACGTCAGTCTCACTGCAAGGCTCCAAACAACCTGTCATTATCTACAGGGCGAATACAAGTGACGGACTGGTCTTTTTATTGTAGTTATTACACATTTTTTTCGTTCTGACAATTTTTTTTATACATGTAGATGTTTGTATACTTAGAGTAGAATAAAATAACACATTTATTGTAAACAAGTCTCTGTGTGACATGAGCATGCATTCGTAGCGTATTGTAGTATAAAAGCTGCAGAAAGAACAAATTGCATCCACCAAAGGACAGCTGTTTTGATAATGGACCGCGGAATCTGAAGCTTGTCACTTATTTACATAAGAAATGAAATTTTATTCCTAGTTTGACATGATCTGAGAACACGTGTACATCGGTACCATCGTCTAGATAAAATACCTTTGAAAATTTACATTCTATTTGTGATTATCAGCTAAACATAGTCATTTCTTGGTGTAATATACATACTTCCGAAGCTTGACAAAGAAATTTATTCCAAAAAATCGCGATTACCTTGAACAAATCATGACTACAACTGACAGTTCTGTCCAAATGTCAGAACCCACCCGTAGCTAAGGAAGTTGCTTAATGCGCATGAGTGTTGTTAGGTTCCTGCATCCCTCGTGGATCTCCGTCGGCAAGCTCTCCGGAAGTTTGTCTATGAGGATGACGCTGTTGTCCATATAAGGAACGCTCGGGTGTAACCGTTAAAAAACCTCGCCAAATATGCCATATACGGAAATCCTCGTACTAAAACACGCCTTTAAATATCAGTTGTGACCGTGAAATGCACTTGGATGACCCCGATTATCTGTTACAACACAACGCGCCATTTTCTGAGCTTTCGAACGATATATAACATGTGAATGTCGGCTGTTCTAAACGTACGATTGATCGAGGTGGACATAGCCGTATTTTAAACTTGCACACACAGTTTAACTTCCAAACGAACAGACATCATTCAAATAAAGTGAGATATTTCATGTTTGTAACGTCCAAATTGGCAAAAATAGGGATTTATATAAAAGTTTGATGGTCTATCTAATAGACGGAGTTAAAATCTAAAAAACGTAATTTTTTGCGAAAATCGGGAATTTCTGCTCGGGTTGAAGGCTGTAGACTGTCTTCAGTAGCGGCAGCTAGAAGTGGCTGCTCATAGCGAATGAGTTAATAAATTGAAAATCCCAGAAGATGACCACCAATTTAAATGTGTTGCCATAACTGCAGATGGTGCGTCTGTAAACACAGGCCAGTATTCTGGAGTGTTCACGCAATTTGAAGACCAGAGATCGTGGTTAATTAAATTACACTGCATCCCTCACAGGGTAGAATTGGCAGCTAAAGATGGGTTCAAAGCAAGTCCTGATTTCGCACAAGTTGAAGAGTTCTATGAGGCAAACTACAGACTATTAAAGAACTCCAGGAAACTGAAGTCTGAGCTGAAAGCTTCCTGCAATGCAATCGGTGTCACTTACTACACATTTCCAAAAATCCATGGGACACGGTTTCTACACCACAAAAGACAGGGACTAGATTGACTAATCCATATGTGGATTCCCCTCAAGGTGACTTATGACAATGCAGTGTGCCCTACCAAAGGATATACTGCTGACACGAGCGAAAATTAAAGGTTTCATTAAAAAACTAGACCAATTTGACTTTCTCACTGCCGTATGTACATTTAGAGTCATCCTAGAAATTCTGGGAGCTTTAAGTATGGTGTTCGAAAAGGAACATATTGGCATTTGAGGTCATGACTAATATCAGTAAAACTGAACTGTTACTAGAAGAGTTTAGAGACACAACCCCAGACAGTGTCAGTGAATTAAATCAACCATATTTTGAGAGTCACAGATACAGGTGATGGGGTGTACTATACACTGAAGAAAAAAAATGTTGTAAAATTGGAAATGAAAGAAAAAAGCAAGAAAACAGAGAGTATATTGAGCTAGAAATGAATGTTAAGAGGGTGGCAAATGCTAGGGAAAGGGTCCTGAAGATAAAGCAGGATGTTATTCCCAAGTTATTAAGTTCATACACTAAGAGATTTGAATCTTTCAGTGAAAACTATTTTGTGTCCATGCAGTGTTTAGACCCAGAAAATTGGGACGGAATATGGTGTTGATGACCTTCAAATCCTGGAAAAACACTTTGAAATACTAAATATAGTTCAAAAGCAATGTATAAGGAATGGAAGCATGTCAAAGTATTAGTTAAAACCAAGTTCCCAAAACGTAAATGTATGTCCTTGTGGCAGTATATCCACAAATTTAAAAGAAGTGAGTATCCCAACATCTGTATCTTGTCAGAGATGATTCTTTGCCTCCCAGCATCAAACTGTAGCGTAGAAAGGGGATTTAGCTTTTTGAAACATACTCTCAATGACAGAAGATTAGCTTTCAAATATGAACATCTTGAGGCATACATGGTTATGGACTGTAGAAGAAAAAGCAGTTGAATGTTTATTTGTCAAAGAGGCGTACACACCAAATGGAGAAAATACATGATAGTCCATCAGGACATAAAAAACAAAAGCTGGACACTGAACAGGATTCTTCTGATTGGGAGACAATGTCAATATCGGAGTCTTTATCAGATTCAGAATATGATACAGTTACTGAAGATGAATCAGTAATGTCAGAACCCTCAATCCATCACTCTGAAAGTGAGATATCGGATATTGGTTGACTAAAGCGACCCATACACGATCAATGATATTGCACAATTGAATTCAGGGTCTAGTCGGCACACACGACCATATCAAATTCGACCTTGACAAATCATAAAAAAAATAACTTAACCACCTGTGGTGTTGATCATGGCTTTGATCTGAGATTTTTACTTTGTGAAAAAAATTAGGAAGACAAGGTCATGGTTCGTCCCACAAATGCCATAGGTAAGGTCATGCTTGTGATTTTAATTTTTTAAGTCAATGTCATTGATTGTCTCACATGGACATAAGTAAGGTCATGCACGGTCATTTGATTTTTTTAAGACAAGGTCAAATTTTGTCATGACTGACCACAAGATGAAATTAGGTAGCCAACCATTGGACAAATGCACGTAACTGTCATGGCAACACTGTCTTCAACACTGGTCGTCATGGTAATTACGTTTTGCCTAAGCTAAGATCGCTTTGTGAAACGGGCCCCAGGTCACAGATTTTTTTTTAATTTTGAAATTTGCATTAAATATTATTTAATTTAGAAGAATGCTCAGTCCATGACCCTCGCGATATTGTTTACAGTTGCTAAAAATCCAATAGAACAAAGGAAATTACAGAAAACACTGTCAAAAAAGGCTGCGGATAATCTCACCATATTTATATCGTCTAATAATTAGAAAAGTATTTAATATTTTTTTATGAATTTGGTAGTCTTGTCTGTCAGTTGGTCTGTCTGGAGGAAGAGGGACTATGGGTCCAGGAAACCAACAGACAAATTCTGCCGGTCATAGGACTTGGCCATCCTCTCCACCTCCGTCCACAGTTTGTCTATCCCGTATGTTTCCAGGAGAGTTGTACCCTTCGTTGGTTGTGCTTAGAAGGATATGGCAATTCCCCTTTTCCAAATCTAAGTAACCCCTGATTAGTTCCAGGCATACCCTCTTTAATTTCAGTCTGTCAGTCGGGTCTAGCTCTAATTCAGCAGAATGAGCGTTTTGGGGATTTGTAGCCTTTAACCTTAACTCATAAGTTCAGGCCTAAATTTTTGTCAAATTGATCTTTTTTTTTTCCAAATCCTTTTAACTGCAATGAAGAAGCAAACAAGCCTTTACTAAAACAGTTTCTAATGTGTAAAACAAAAAAAAATTGGCTGAGATATGGGCAAAAATAATGTATGATTTGGTCTGAAATGGCACAAAATCTGGTAAAAAACACACTCTTAGTTTTAGTAATTAGGCACATTGATTATGAAACCAGCCCTCCAATTGTTTTACACAATAAAGGACACGTCTGATAGTTACTAAATCAGTTAAAGTTGTATCAGTACCTTAAATATATTTTTTTTTACAAATTTTTAAAATTTGATCAAAATTTCAAACTGTCCTATCCATGGAGAGTGAAATTTACATATAGTTGCTTGGCTATGATTTCTTCAAATTTAAATATATGAAAAAACCACTTAGATATTCTAAAGCGGAATGATTAGAGCTTTCAGAAAATGCTAGTTAATACTGTTTTTAAAAATAATAAAAATTTAAAAAAAAAAATAAAAAATTTCTTTAACCTTATGTTATTATAGGAAATATTGGATATTTACATTTTGTTTTTGTCATACTTCTCAGAGTTTTAAAGCTAGAGTTCCGACACATTTGGCACTTCTTAAGAACATTAGTGGCTACAATGCTGTGCATTTTCAGCCCAATTGGAGTACGATAAAGTACCTTCCGACACTTGCAACCGTCAATTTGGGCATATCGACAATGTTACCTAGGGTTAGATGACGCTAGTGGAGTTAGGGAATCTAGCCGTAGGTAGCAAAGTCTATTGGACTATGTTATCTAGGGATATATGACGCTAGTGGATTAGGGAATCCAGCCCCTAGGTAGCAAAGTCCACATTTTGGCGCAAAAATTCAAATATTTGCGCCATAAAAAACAGGTTTTTAAAGCAATGGACTCTGCTATCTACGGGTAGATGACCCTAGAAGGGTTAGGGAATCTAAACCTATGTAGCAGAGTCCATTGGACACTGCTACGTAGTCCAATGGGGTATTGGCTAGTTGACAAATTGGTCAGGTTTCCCTTAGGTTTCAAGCTACAGTTCTGAACTTTTCAGACCTCCTTAGAACATATGTGGCTACATTTCGGTCGATTTTCATCCCAATCGGAGTACGATAAAGTACTTTCCTAACAGTCCTATGCACCATACCAAACAAATAACAATAAGGGAATTTGCCAGCAAAAGCTGTTGCCCAACTACCGCCACGTGGAGGCATCCCCTTTTGGTAGTCATGTCTGTCTGTCGGTTGAGTCGGTCTGTCTGGAGGAAGAGGGTCTACCAACCCACGAAACGGACGGATAAATTCCGCCGGTCATAGGACTTGGCCATCCTCTCCACCTCCGTCCACAGTCTGTCTATCCCGTAAGTTTCCAGGAGAGTGTACCCTTCATTGGTTGTGCTTAGAAGGATATGGCAATTCCCCTTTTCCAAATCTAAGTAACCCCTTATTAATTCCAGGCACACCCTCCTTAATGTCAGTCGGTTCGATCTCTAATTCATCAGAATTACCGTCTGCCATGTTGAATGACAGTGTGTGGTTTGATACCAAAACTGGGTCAGTGTGACGTCATAATAAATGGGGAATAATTCAGTGAGAGTTATCTCCACCTGCCACGTCCATTAACCCTTTGAGTACTGAATTCTTATGACGTCCTATACATTTGACCTAGATTAAATCTCACATAAACAACCACAAATTTTTTAACGGAATTTTGGATGGGAAGAGTTAATTTAAAGTCATAAGGTATCATTTGAAGGAAATTAACTGAGCTTTCTGAATTTGTATAGTTTGATGGTATAGGACCCCTCACTATAAAAAAGGGGGGTAAATCCCCGCTCCCCCTCCCAAAATGTGAAAAAAAATACTTTTTTCACATAGAAATAAATATAAGTATTCATATAAAATCATAACATGCTATGATTAATTTGTTGGGAATTTACCAAGCTTTCAGACTATGTATAGTTTTGAGGTATAGGTAACCCCTCCAACACAATTTGGAGTAAATGACATCTTCCCCCCCACACCTCTAAAAAGTGAACAATTGCCCAAATTTATCTTTTATTTACAGAAAGGTAAGCTTTCATGTAAAGTCATCACACATGATGAACAATTTGTACTATATTAAATTAGCTTTCAGAAAACATGTACAGTTTTATTTTGTAGGTTGCCCCCTTTACAGTTGGGGGGGGGGCTATAACCTCAAAACTATAATGGGTGAACAAAAAAAATGAGAAATAAAAAAATGCAGATATGAGTAATATGACTTTATTTACTTACATCAATAAAAATAAACAAGTTTATGTGAAACTTTTTATATTTTGATGTTCTATGCATGATTTTGCTCATAGTGTGATTTGAAACCCTGCACTGTGAAAAATTTCTAAACATGGTGTTACACAAAGTGGCACTGCAGGGACACAGTTTTCACACTGGAATGGTGTTTGGTGACGCCGAATATACTTTCCTGACACTTTTTTGCAGCACACTGCACAGTCTGGTTTTGATTTGTTCAAAAGACGCTTGATGAAATGGCGACCAATAAGCCTGGCTGGTGGGGGGTCACTTATACGTCTACCTGGCAGAGTATCTTTGCGCTGATACCCTTCCAAAAGTCCCTTGGCAACAATGACCCTGAACTCATATCCAAAGCTTTGTTTTGCTGTGGGGACAACTGATCTGTACATGATATAAGCATTGGTCACAGAAGTTACAAGCAAATGAAAAAATACTTTCTTCCATCATTTTAGAGACTTTCTATCAAAAGCACAATATGATATTAGTTGATCAGATTTGTCTACACCACCCATATATTCATTATACTGGTCAATGGCAGAAGGTTTATGATAAACCCTGAAACCATTTGGTGCTGTTCGATCACAAATGCGTTTATTCACCATCCCTGACATATGAATTGAAGACAAAAGGGTGACAGGACGTTTGTTGTACCAGCCGATTGCAAGCACATTTCCACATCGTTTGAAAATTGGAGATATCGCGCGAAGAGCATTAGCACCCCTGCCAGCTGTTACCAGATCTTTATCGGAGTGGCTCTCCCCCTTGGTTCATGGATTCCCAATAAGCGTCCAAGTCTTCCGTTCTTTGCTCGCCCTCCTGAAACGCACGCATATGGCTTATACAGCTCTGCATTGCGAAGACGTAATTTCGTCTCCATCACGAATTTGCGAGCGTCCGTTAAGCACCTCGTCAATACGTAGGCGGCGAACTTATTGATAGTCAGTAATCCCAGGGTGAAGTCGTCCACGGTTGCGCCCCGGATAATTCTTTGTCCGCATCGGTCAGGTTTAATATATACGCTGCTTCGGAATCTTCGACGTCGAATTCTTGATCTTTCCTCACCGTAAACGGTGTAAAGAAAGAGTATATCGACATATGTCGTTCCACCATTTCCCTCTCGTCTCTCCCCCCAGGTGATCGTATCCTTTATAATCTTGGATAAAAGGACGATAGCGTAATGATAAGTCCAGAGTGCGGTACTTTCCGGTAAATCGGGTGGATCTAATATTTTCGCTACGAGCGTTCCGAGGTCCGCCACAGGGCTATTCTTCTGGAAATAGACGCGTATAGACCGGGCATAGGCGGCAAAAAACTTCCTTATAGTCGCGGTAGGGGGTTAGGCTTCACCCGCCCAGGTCTCGGAAAACTCAGCCATGGTCGGGGTTATGAGTGGGGTTTTATCTTCGATCCAAGTCGAGAGCCAATCGGCGTTTTTCGGCAAGGCGCATTCTAGGGGTTGTCATCGTGGAACTAATTCTGCCAGAGAGAGTCCCAGGTTATATAGGAGTTACTTAACATCCCCGGAACGCTGATGACGACGCTCGCCCACAAGATGAGCCACGCTGCTGTGTTTATAATAAACAGGTTGATTGATTGATTGATTTGTGTTTTACGCCACATTCAGCGGTATTTCAGCTACGCTGTGGCGTGAATATTTTACAA